>JBAMBL010000821.1:0-15976 GCA_037043405.1 Drosophila subquinaria
TGATTTACTTCCTTTAATTTGAGCATTAGATTGATATTTTCGTTTATGAGCGTTCGTCGATAACAGAATTTGATGATAATTTTTCAAGTCATTCTTTGAGTAATTTATTGGTTTAACATGAAATAACAGTGTAAATAAACCAGGTGTCAATTTAAATTTTATGTTATTCATCATAATTGTGTTGTTATTATATTTTAGTTTACTGTTCCCAAAATACCAATCTCCATTTTCTTTTACATTTAGTCCATACAACATATCCAATTGTTTCTTCTTTTGTAAAAGCTTAAAATTTTTCAATAACATTGATTTATTACTTGCGAGTTTTCTTATTCGTTTCTCTATTTTATTAAAGTATATCTCATCAAGTTTAATTTGCTTTCTTTGATTATTTTGTTGTGATTTAGTTTTTCGTTTTTTCGGAATTACTAGTGTATTACTATTATCTAATTGTAAGTTAGTTTTTCGTTTTTTATCATCAATATCTCTAGCTAACAACAATAACTTGTGATCTTCATTATTCTCTATCAAATTTTTCTTCTTGGGATAATAGTATCGGGAACCATTGGTTTTAAAACTTTTTTGAAATATTGAACCTAATTGATTTTCAATATTTTCTTTAGTGTTTTTAATAAATTTCTTTGTGTGTACACCGTCTTCCTCATCATCGTCACCATTGTCTATATCACTTAATCTGTCTTTTCGTTTTAAAGCTAGAGTGTCTAATTTTCTAGATGATGATAATGGTGTTGATTGTTTTTCCATTTCTTCAAATAAAAGTTTATCATTATCATTGTAGGTCATATCAGAAAAGTCTGAATCGTCTTGTTGTTTCGATTGTAAAGATGATTTATTGTCATCTATGCTTGATAATATTTCAGGATGTTTATCCATTTGATCTAATAGAAATCTATCATAATCATTATAAACCTTATCAAAATAGTGTTCACCTTGTTGTTGTTGTTGTTGAGGTAAATTTATTACATCATCATTATATTCGTGTTCCGTTTCCTTCTTATTCTTTGTGTTATAATATCTATCTCCATTGATTTTATTAACTTTATTTCTATATGCATTTGAATAATTTACTCTTCTTCGCTTCACCTTCACTATTTTACCCTTGTAAAAGTTTTCTCTTTTTATTTGTCTCTTATCTTTCATATATAGCCGTTCTTCTTCGTCTTTTTCTTCACCTTCTACTCGCTGTTTTTGTTGTTGATAATGATTATTATTCAACTTTTTATTACTTGTATTTTGATTTAGATTTTCAGCGATTGCATTTAATGGATTTGTAATTGGTTTAAACGTATTTTCTAACAAATTCATTTGATCAATTTGATTAGATTTTAGACTTTTTAGCTTTTGATTTAACACTCTTCTGGTTTGAATCAGATCGTTCAAAACATTATTTTCCTTCTTAGTTGTTTTCATTGTTCTATTATATATGTTGTTGTTGTTGTTGTTCTTATTCATTTAAAATCAAATCTTAAACTAGTTTAAATATTCAATCACCAATGCTTATATATGATTAGAAGCTGATCGAAAGCTGATCACAAGCTGTTTTGAAGCTGATCAGAAGCTGATCAGAAGCTGATCAGAAGCTGATCAGAAGCTGATCAGAAACTGATCAGAAGCTGATCGGAACCTGATCAGAGGTTGATTGAAACCTGATCAGAAGCTGTTCCGAAGCTGATCAGAGGCTGGTTGAAAGCTGTTTAGATAATTATAAATGTATGAAATTATCAAAACCTTTTCTATAACGTCCATTGTCTATGTCAGCGTCTTTACTTATAACAACAAACTCATATTTATCTTTCCAACATTTGCTACAAATTTCCACAAATTGATTAAAAGTCATATCGCCTATAACATGATCATTGTAAATATGTTTTATATTCATTTCATCTTGTTTAAATATTATAATTAAATTAGTATTATCGCGTATTAAATGTTTTGGTATTTTCGTATATGTTTGACATAGATAAAAAGAGTCGATATGCTTATGTCGTCCCATACAAAAATAATCTCTTATTGCAGTTTGTTTATCACAGATTACATCATCGAATATCATTATTGAATGAGGTCTAGCTTTGTCTGGGCCTATTACTTTCTCCTTGTCAGAAAACGTAAATAACTGTATTCCCTTAATAGGCTTTATTAATTTCATTAAATATTGATACTTTGGCTGGTATAATGATTTTGAATAGATGTAAATATTTTTAAATTTAAGTCCATTTGGACTTTCGATTAAGCTTATCATAACATTAGTCTTTCCACAATTAGATGGTCCCACAATTAAAGCACGTATCGAATTGGGTAACAGGGGACTATGCACAATTTTTTCACTCCTATCTCGTTCACCACAATCGTGGTCAACATTTCGTATTTTGATTTGTTTGTGTTGCTTTATTAACCGCATTTTATCAACTGATGTGGGAAAAAAACTATAAATATATATATATATATATTTTGATTTTTTAATTATTCTGTGTTTGCTTTCTTAACAGATCAGACATTCTTTTTCTGATGTGTATACACACACACACACACACACACACACACATACAGTATAAATGAAAAATGGGTATAAATTATAAACGAAAAATCATCACAAGACAGTGTAAAACTGGAGGCGGATTCGTTAACAACTTAATTAATAAATTACCCCTTGAACTTCATTTACCTGGTTATCAGTTTTGCGGACCAGGCACAAAACTTGACAAACGTTTGAAACGTGGAGATAAGGGAATTAATCCGCTAGACTCAGCGTGTAAAGAACACGATATTGCAATCGTAAAGACTTGGAAAATCGTCATCGAGCCGACGCTATATTAGCTGATAAAGCCTGGGAACGAGTTAAAGCATTTAATAGCGATAACAAAGAACGTGCCGCTGCTTGGTTTGTAACAAACGCGATGAAGACAAAAGTTAAATTTGGTCTGGGTATTGGAAACAAGGGAAATTAGTCAACGTCGCAAGAAAACCGATTAGATCTCGATCACAGCCTCGTCGTCAGCGTCGTACCCAAAAACCGGCGGGCTGCAATAAAAACACATTCACAAACTTTGTACGACACACAACACGGATTTTAAAACAAAGAAATCCGTTGAATATGAGAGAAGCCATTCAGATAACAAAAAAATCAATGCCATCAAGTTTTCGAAGTCGAGAGACAAGGAAAAATGTCGACAAAATCATTCCGAGGGTGATACCAGTACCAAAAATTGGCGGTTTCTTACCTTTAGTACCAATTATGGCGGCAATTTCAGCACTTGGTGGTTCAATCGATCAGCTATTGCTAAAGCTATAAATGATATTAAAAATGGAAAACAACAGCTATCGGAAGCAACACGTCATAATCGATACATGGAATCAATTGCAATGGGAAAGGGACTTTTTTTGAAACCGTATAAGCAGGGTTATGGATTATTTTATAAACCATATCCAAAAAACTGATGATCATGCTACCTAAAAGACCACTCACCGACATTGATTTGATTAGTTTTGGAAAACATCTTAAACATTTTCGAGGTGTTTTTATGCGTGATCGTTTACCGAAAAAACCATGGTTTCATGAATGTGGTATAGTAAATTTAGATAGTGAAAGCGGTAGTGGTACACATTGGGTAGCATATTTTAAAAATGGAAATTACAAAGAGTACTTTGATAGTTTTGGTGATTTACCACCGCCAATCGAATTAGTAAATTATCTAAAACTACCCATTGAATATAATTATGTAAATGAACAAAAATTCAACACTTTTAACTGTGGACATTTATGTTTAAAGTTTTTATTTAATAAAAATAATAAAATATAATCTTTTTTTTTAAAAAAAAAATACATGTTTGTTTTATTTTTCTAAAACTATACAAGATATATCTTTATGACCCCATGCAAGGGTGTTTACATTATCATCTTTTACATAACGCTTATCATCTAAATAGTTTAATGCTACTTTTGTATATTCTTGAGTATAGATTTCATGTAATTTTGATCTAAATAAGTACATTGTTCCAATTCGTTTTTCTTTTTTATATAAACAATCACGAAAATCATTAATAGTCAATTTTGATGTTATACTCTGTTTGATTCCTTTAATTTTTTTTATTTCTATTGTTTCATCATTGTCATTACACTCGACACTTAATGAATACATTTTCGCTCTTAATCCTATAAATTCTTTAATTAAGTTTCCCTTACACTCATCTTTCATTACCCCCAATTTTTTTTTATTTAACAATGGTAAATTATAAACATTATTCTTTGCATATTCTGATGTATCGAAATGCTTTTCAATGTCATCACGAATATCATCGTAAAAATCTACAGTCTTAATATCATAGATGAAAGAATCAGTATCCATATAATTTAAAATAATATTTTCACCATATTTTGGTTTCATATAATCATAGTGAAAACTGTACATTTTATATTTCGATAATTCCAAGACGGTGAAACCGATGTAAACAGGTTTATTATAAACAACGTGAGCATGCTTCATTTGTATTGCAAACATTTCATCAGTAAATTGTAATGAGCTATGATAATTAAATTTTGAAATTAGTGCTCTAGCCCCCAATTTTCTACCTTCACTTTTCCAACTACATACTAATTTAACGTGTTTTCTCTTATCTACATTTTCCATAGTTTTACCATACACTGCGTTATTAAGTAGTTTGAAAAAATTTTTTTCAAAATCATTAACGGCTAACGTTCTATGATAATTATTACAATCAATATATTTTTTAAGCCAATCAGATTGATTAAATTGTAATATTCTATGAATTTTCTTTAAAATCATACCATGCTTAATGCATTGTTGTAAATTTCTATAATGTATTATATAATTATATTTATTTGTTAAATCAGCAATTAATTTAGTTTGTTGCATATTTTCGTTTTTTTTGTTTTGTGCACAAAATGGTAAATCATTATGATTGTTGTGAAGATTTTCCGTATATTCCAAGTCTACCTCTAAAATATAACCAATTGGTGAATCTTCACGTATGTTTTTTACTTCAAAGTTCTCTAAATTTTCTTCGTTCCATTTAAAATTTGTATAAGGAATAGCTTGTGACATTGCGTATCCATATAAATTATTAACATCTAAATATACTATATAATTTAATTCTTTGTTACAATCATAGTCTTTTAAATATTTGTTATTTGCAATTGAATGTCGTTTACTACATTGAACAAGACCACCCCTAATACCCTTCATTATAAAATTATACATATCAATGTCGGTGAGCAGTTCTAATTCTATTCGAGTTGTCTTTAACATTGCATCCCAAGATAAACCTGGTGTTGTATAGTACTGACACGGATCTAAATTATAAATTTTTTTACAGACTTTTCTAAAATTCTCAAAAATATCGCATAACAAAAGCACATCTATCTTTAACTCTAATAATAAATAATCTAATAAATTTTCACATTTAAACACATTCCATACTTTCTGTGCGTGTTCATAGTTAGCTTCACAACATGATTTATCAGTTAATTTATTGTAAAACTCTTCGCGATTTGGTAATTGTGCTTCATTAAGACGTTCAATTGAATTTAAATAGTCATAGGGAAATATACCTTTACGTTTAACCAATTGAAATTCTTCAGGTTTCTCAAAAAATAATTTTATAGTACATAAATCTAATCTGATAAATAACTTGCTAAGCTATCTAGACTTGATGCATAAATCTAAATGAATCTAAAAATCGAAGTTCAAAATATTTATGAAATCCTAATTGAATTTTCATTGTTACAGATACATAAAATTCTTTGTTTAGAGGAATTACACTAATTTCACCTTTAATTTTTGATAATTCTTTTATGAATAAATGACAATCGTATGCTGAGAGATTATGAAAAAATATGGGAAATAAATTAGAAAAATTATAATTTAAGTTGCAGACATTATGAGCAGCACCTCGATAATTTCCACTTAAATGACAATGATCTAAAACTTTATCATTTTTAGTAAATAAACCTCCACATATATGACAATTTTGTTCTAAATTAAATGAATTTAATTGCTCAGTTGTTAATGGATTTAATGGTTTGACTACACTTAAGTGATTGTTATACAACATTAAACAATCGTTGTATAAACTCTGTATAAAATTTAATGTACAGTCTTCACCATGATATATTCTATATATATTTAAGTTATCATCAAATGAACATTTTATAAAATAACTATATAACAATTTTGTTGTTGTTAGAAAACTGATAATGAAAATTCTCATTATATATAGTCTTCCCATTCATGAACGTTTAGTCGAGTACAATCTTTTAAGCGATTTAGTTCAGAGAGTCGTCTAACAATCTATCGATAGAAAATGAGTGAAGATAATGTTGCAGTAGATGTTCAAGGATTTTATGATAATAACAATAAGTTTATTGTGAAGGAAATTGGAATTGTATTTGATGAAGAATCTAGACTTAATAATCATTTTATTATACGGGCTCCATTTAATTTTAATCAATTAAATAAGAAGTCGCGAAAAACTGCTAACTGGCTTACTGAAAACCATCACAAATTACATTGGTATGATGGTTACAACTATTTCAACCAAACACGAAATTATTTGAGGAAAATTACTACAGGAAAAGAGGTTCTATGTAAAGGTGTTGAAAAGAAACGATTTCTCAAACTCTTTTTAAAAGAACCTCATTTGATTGATGTTGAGGAGCTTGGATGTCCAACACTAGATACTTTAAAGGGGAACCAGCTTCCGTTTTGTAAAATGCATCGTCGTGAAGGAGTTTGTGCACTAAATAATGCCTACAACATTTTAAAATTCTATAAGGATATATAATGTAAAATGTAGTCAACATCAAAATTTATATAATAAAAGAAATTTAAAAAAAAGTCAACAATTATTTGTTTTTTTGTTTTTTATTTGATAAAAATGTATACAATATTCAATAATAATAATAATCATAATATAATAATTTTGCCCAGAATCCTCGTTAGAATCCTCGCAAGAAGAATCAGTATCCCAATTTTCCGAAGAAAAATCATCATCAGCCTTGCACTGATTATCAAAACAAGTATAATCGTTACAATATTTGCAGACTTCAAATGCCTGAGACTGTGAAGTTTCATCCATCTCCTCAACTGTCTGAGACTGTGAAATATTATCCGTCACCTCATCGTCCACAACAAATAGTGATTGTGATTGATTCATTGTCATTTGAGGATTTACATTTTCCTTCATTGCTTCAAGATGTTGTTGAAGACAGGACTTTTTACATTCCATTTTTATATTTTTTTTTGGTTTTATACGTGTTTGATATATAAAAAAACTTTAAATTCTGTTTGAATTTTAATATGAATACGTGCTATTTATATGATAGAATATATCTACATGAACAAAGAAAAACCAAAAAAATTAAAAAAATTCCCACGATAATCTTGTATGGAAGCTTCTTGAAAAATTGAAAACAACAAATTCACATGATAAGGATTTTATCAGCATAAAAACCATAAAATAAGTCACAGTAAACATATTATAAAACGAATACTTGTACTATATTTAACAAATATGTTTACAAACCACATTATTTATCATACAAAACGGAAACACGACTTAGCACACAAGTCGCTTAGGTAAAAATTGACATAAATAGACAGCTCGTCGCTCAACATTTAAACAGTTTGAAATAAACAAATTTAGAACATGGAACATAATTCACTTGAGTGGTTTCTAGAGCGAATGTGTGTCGTAACACCGAGTGAAGAGATCGGTTATGGCCACTCCCTGTGGATGAGGATGTTTTCAGACAGCTCTAGCAGGAACATTCTGCAGGCGCTTCTATCGGACGAGATAGACTACAGTTTTCTGAATATGTATGGGACCATGGTATACAACAAGAGTATATCGAACTGGCTATACAACAATGATAGTTGTATAATATCGTGCCAGGTGTATGTCCCGGAGCAAGAGATTGAGTTTTATCATTCAACTCTCAGCATCAACACCAGGGAAAAAACTTTTGCTGTTTATGCATCCATCGATGGAATAGTTATATATGAAATAACAAAAATCAATATACCTAGCCCTAGCAATTAATTAATCTAAAATGTTTCAATAATAAATAAACACAATTATCAATTTAAAAAAATTCTTTTTATTTAATCCAACATTTCGCTTTGGTTTTCAGCTCTTATGAAATGGATGCTACCACGTGCAATCCCAAAAATCAAAAGGTTCAATACCCTTTCTTTTTAAAATTTCCTCAACGTGCTCCGACAGCAAGATGTCGTACTCTTTTCCCTCGTGTTGGACAGCAATCTCAGCACATTTCTGTGCTCGTTCCAAATGTTTATTGACTTCATGTAACTCTAAGCACTTGCTTACGCAGTATTGCATAGAGCTAAAGTCTATGCAATGAAGGTCGCCATCCCTTATGAACAAGGCTCGCTTGCGTAACGGAGGGTCCAACCCAGCAAGCACATGTCCAATCAATACCTCCATTGACAATGTTTTAATCTCTTCGTTTGATAAATAAGAGATGCTCTCCAGGGAATGCATTACTACGGGCACACGCACTCCATTTCCGGGGTATATGTCTTCTACGATATTGTTAAGCGGCGTTGTGTCATAATAAAAGACGAGAGGCTCGAAGTCGTGATCGCTTATTTCCATGGTTGCGCCTTGAACGTAGGCTGCAAATCTGCCAGCCACGAACCAGTTCTCAATTTCCAAGTCCTCCATTAGTTTCTCCAGTTGTCCATTTAGTTTTTTATATTTGATTATTTCCTCCAAGTCTGCTTTTCTGGCTTCGTACCGATTTAAACGTCCCATTTTCAACTTATTCTTGAACGAATATAACAATATGTTTTTTCGAAGCTCCTTTATATACTTTAGAAAACAACAAATTCACATGATAAGGATTTTATCAGCATAAAAAACCGGAAAACATGTCGCTGTAAACACATTATAAAACGAATACTTGTACTATATTTAACAAATATGTATATGATATAATTTATCTAAGCAAAAATGTAATAATGTGAATAAAAAAAATAATAAAATATTAAAAACGGAAATACGATAACAACGCGCGCGTGCCCCACTTCCAACCACCTTATCTAACAACCGCGGTCAATTGCGGTCAATATCACCACCACGTGCCTCCCCCACAACCACCACGTGCCCCCTCCCCACCACAACCACGTGCCCCCACCACAACCCCCTTATCTTACAATTGCGGTCACGAGACTTCCGGTTTTGCGGTTTTGCGGTTCCCTTATCTTACAATTGCGGTCACGAGACTTGCGGTTTTGCGGTTTTGTCCATATAGTATAGAAGTGGCCCAAAGTGCCCACAAACTCCCTACTGTACAGCTGAAAAAAGAGAACTCGACCCAAACACCCGGCCAGGAGAATAGATATCCAATTAATCATTTTGTTCACGTTTATTGTGAGAAGACAAACTCGACTAGGAGTTAAAGATAAAACTGAAAATGTCAAATACAAAATTATAAAAATAATAATCACAGAATCCAAACTTAAAATTTAACAATTGCGAATATTTATATTAAATCATAAACGTTAACATTAGTCAATATTTAAATTCAATTATAAAATTAAAATCATAAAGTAAATTTATAAATAAATTAAAGTAAGCAAAAAAATACATCAATGTTATAATACAGACAACAGCTTAGGAACATATAACAATTCAAGAAAAACGATACATGCAACATTAATAACCAAAACATATAAATATATATATGTATATACAAATCACTGCGGACGGCAGTTCGCGCTAGTGACGAAAGCAGCACGAAGGGTGCGAAGGCGACTAGCATATATACACAGGAAGAATGGAAAATTTGCTAAGACTGTCCGATCAGGTCGAGTTATATACCGATCGAAAGGTATTAACTTAACTTACAAATGTGCATACTAAGACTTTTGAAAACTCACCTGGTTCGTGAGATAAACAGGTGTAAGTGGGAGGGGAAAAATTTAAATTATTGGAGCTAATGGGGCCGTTGGAGCCTTTTGGTCAACATTTTTAATTTTTTAATATTTCTCATAAAAATACGCGAATGACACCTCAATCATCAAAATCCGACTACTGGTTCAAAAGATAAATTATATTGAAATTTTTGGTGCCCTTCTCAAAACGAGATGAAAAGTCAGTCTGTTTGTTTGTTTGTTTGTTTGTATAGATCAAATCGTTGTTTTAGCTTAAAAGTTTGAATGAGGACTTGTTCCCGCTCAAAAATCTAGAAACGTTTGTTCTACGACTTTTTCGAAAAATCGCTAGTTTAGCGGGAAATCGCTAAAAACCGCTAAAATTGAAACCCCCATAGCATCCAAACTATAGAAGCTACAGATCTATATATCGGTGAAAAGGTATTTCGAAGGGCTTTTAAACATACCTTCAAAGTTTTTTTTTTAAGAAAATAGGTAAACAGCCACAGGTGAAATAAGGTATTTTTCTCCACATTTTGGCGATTTAAGAAAAATCTACACATGAGATCACTTTAAAATATTTTATATGTTATAGGCAATTCGATTCCGCGTTTTTTGACATATAACACGTATCTGTCAAAATTCGTTTGGACAAGATATTACCTATTAACTGAATATACCTTTTACCTTTACACTACTGCATGTACATATGCAGTATGTACACTGCTTGCAGCGTAATGCGGAAATAAACTGCTTGCAAGTGGTGAATCCTTTTTGCGGCAGATAAATCATTTTATAATCAAAAATCAACAAACGTTTGTTCTACGACTTTTTCGAAAAATAGCTAGTTTAGCGGGAAATCGCTAAAAACCGCTAAAATTGAAACCCTTATAGCAGTCAAACGATAAAAGCTACAGATGCGATCTATATATCGTTGAAAATGTATATTGAAGGGCTGTTATGCATACCTTTTAACTTTTTTTCTAAAGTACACAGGTAAATTTCTACAGGTGAAATAAGGTATTGTCCCCCACATTTTAGCGGTTTTTGAGAAAACGCCGCTAACGATTTTTTTTAAATTTCAATATGTTTTAGTTTGAAAAGTTTCGCGTTTTTTGATATATGACACAAAAAATTTTACCGATAGGTTTGGAAGATATAACCTATTAACTGAATATATACGTTTTAATTTGAATTGAAATAGGGCAGCAGCAACAAAGTGTCATAGCAGCCAGTTTGTTTGTTTGGATCAAATCGTTAATTAAGCTTAAATGTTTGAATGAGGACTTGTTCCTTTTCAAAAATGTAGAAACGTTTGCTCTACGACTTTTTCGAAAAATCGCTAGTTTAGCGGGAAATCGCTAAAAACCGAAAAAATTGAAAGCCCCATAGCATCCAAACATAGAAGCTACAGATGCGATCTATATATCGTTGAAAAGGTATTTTGAAGGGCTCTTAGGCACTGCTTGCAGCGTAATGGAAATTACCTGTTAGCTGAATATATACATTTTACTTAGAGTGGGAATAGGACAGCAGCAGCAAAGTGTCATAGCACCCAGAGTTTAAAAGTGCTGATAGCTTTTGCGCTGGGCATGTGTGTTTGTAAAGGGGACCAGTGTTTCCAGCCAAATTGTTTTAGCTTGTACAAACAATAATCAAAGTTGACAAAGCTATACTGTCAAAAAATATTGCAATTTCAAAATTTCTTATGTCTTATTCAAAAATTTCTGATATCCCATAAAAAAAACCTCTTTACGAGGTAAAAGTCTAGTGACGAAAACATTTTCATGCCCCAAAATTTCTGATATCCAATTTTGTGACGAATAATATTAAGTTTTACACATAAATTATTTTAAACAAAATTTTTGCATTCGGCAGTGCGCAAAACAGTGATACATTTTAGCGCAATGTGCCGAGTGCAAAAATTTTGTTTTAAATAATTTGTATGTAAAACTTAATATTATTCGTCACAAAATTGGATATCAGAAATTTTGGGCATGAAAATGTTTTCAGTCACTAGACTTTGACCTCGTAGAGAGGTTTTTTATGGGATATACTTACACATAAAAACCACTCTACATATCTTTCGCCCCTTACCCACCCAAAAAGAGCTCTTAGGCAGGCAAGGTAGCGTTAAGAATATATATCACACATAAAACAAATCTATCATTTACCCATTTAAAAACATATACATTTACACATTTACGAACACATACATATTTACATTGAAGAACAAAACGAAATACTCACATACCATATGTTTGTGTATAGTTTTTGTAAGCAGTCAGCACATAAACATAACTTTTTTCTTGCGGCGTCTCCGTACACAACGGGTGCATCTTGCAGCACTTAATCTGACAAAAGGATTGTTTTGCTCCAGTGTTCCTCAGCTGTTTTGTCGTTTGCGATTTTTCTGTTGATTTATATGTTGTAATTAAACCTGTAAAACAAAATGAAATAATATTAAACATTGTTAGAATTAATTACAAAATCAAATATTATACTTACCTGCAAATTAAATAATGCCCGGCTAACTTCTTTTTTGTGAAGAGGGGAGCGAGAAGAATGGCCAACACGGGATGAACTCGGTCCATCGGTGACCAACATGAGGGAGATGACGTAGAGGTGGTCATCTCAGGTAGGGCGGGTACGCCTGGATCCGGAACCGGGATCCTGTTTGGAGAAAAGGTGGATCAGTGTTTGGTATTATTTTTGTCAGATTTACTTACCTTTTGTTGTTTACGCTGTTGATTTGTAGTCTTTTGCCTGTAGTGTTGTAAAGTTTCGTGTGTCAGCAGATGTTTTGTGTATCGAGAAAGTTATGATTGCTACGGACTGCGGGCAGGGATGGGACTCTCCCTGAGTACCGATGAGCCAGCCGGCGCGGCCCAATGAGAAAAAGCAGTTCGTAACAAACATTCTGCCCCGGTACGCACGCGAACCCTGATGCTCCGGCCACAGGCGTGGCCCCGGACCCTGTCGACGCTGTCTAGCAATGACACCGGCACTAACCCGTACAGGCCGTTCAAGCGCCACGATGCTGGGGCGGCTACCCAGGTCGGCCCCAGTCGACGGCTGCCCTGGCAACGTCTTCCTGCTATCGCTTCTGCGGTCATGATCGGCGCGGGGACCATGTTAAATGTGTTCGGGTCCGTCGAACAGCTATCTTCCGAGCACCGAGGGCTGTTTGGTGGCGGTTCCACACCGGGACGGCCGCTGGGGACTATGATAATGCATCTCGCGATGCATGCTGCGGCTGCGCCGACGTCACGGCCTCGCTTCCCCCTTCCGGGCTCTCGCGATCTGGAAACAGCAACCAAAATCTTCCGCTGTGCGACGGACTAGCGATGCTAAATTTTCTGGGCCCGCTGCTACTTGGCATGAAGAGAGAAAAAAATAAATTCTAAGCAAAATGGCCCCAAATATATTTGCCCCTTGTATTTTAAGTCGAGGGAAAAAATCACTCGCGGTCACCAGTAAAAAAAAATAATATCTCTCATCAAATCGATATGCCCGATTTACAGGGTATTGTCCCATGTTAGGCGTCTGCCCAGGGTGCGTGAGGGAGAAGAAAAGGTCTCGGGCGAGGAGAAAGATTTTCCGATCGTGGAGAAAACGAAAATGCCACGTGGGAAAAATAAAAACAAAACTAGTGTTCTACAGGGTATACATGTTAGTCAATGAATATATAAGCAAATACTGGGCCGGATGGAAAGTTCTACGTCTGCGAGAATCCCGTGGTTGACTTTTCTGACGGGCTCGGTGCTTTATGTATTAACTTGCTGACAATGATAATATGATGGCCCTATAATACCCTACATTTCGTAACGATGATTGGCATGCTTTTCAAGAAGAGGAAGAGAGAGAAAAAAAAAAGAAAAACATGGCCTGCCGATATCGCTGCTCGCGGTGTCAAAAAAAATGTCTAGTAGGAATTTTGTTCCAGAAGTCCCTGCTCGGGCGCCATCTGTAACGAAGCTTTTCCAGCCGGGGTCTGCGTCTCAGTCCGGCCAGCGTCTGTTTACAGAAAAATTTGTAAATCATCTGGGACGACTGGACAGAGCGGCGGGAGCGTCAGCGAATAGGCTGACGTTCTCGCTCGAAAATCGGCTCGGATGACCCGGCTGCGAACCCAGGATTGGTCCAGGAGGACGAGGAGGGACTCCCGAGACCCGTTGCGTCGTTCTCCTCGAGCCTCCCTTCTCTAAATTTGAGACGCAAGTTCGTTCCATCCCGGCGGCGCTAAGGGATGCAACCCAGAAAGGAGAAACCGTATGACGTTATCTCTCCTTTCAAGGATGCCCTCAACGCCGCGCAGATCTGGCCGCCAGGTCAGATCCGTGGGCAACGAGTCCGTATGACGGTAACTCGGTCCACGAACCGGACTCCGGTGTTCCCAGGCCTGGTGCACTGGTGAGGGCTTCAGAATAGGAACGATATGATCGTATTCCTATTCCTGGGCCACTCCCGACGCACCAAGCTCGGCCAGTCGGATCGAACTTGCGTCCCCTCCTCGGGCTCGCATCAGGTCAACCGTAATGCCCTGAAAAAAAAGGGGAAAACTCTTTTCCTATTGGGAAAACCAAGAATAAAAAAAAAAGAAGACATGCCATCATCGTTACAAAGTTGACTTTATTACCCCATGCTTGGGTTTATCTTGTACCAGAATCTTCACCAGAATTTATGTTACACAATGTTGCCGCACGGTCAGAAGAGTTGATCCCCGTTCCATAGACGGAACCAAGAAGGGAAGAAACAAAGGCCGCTGGCCAGCTTACCCGCTGCTTGCAGAAAATGTGTTGCTGCTTCTCCTCGGAACTCACACTTCACGTGTGGTCTTCGCCGCTGCCGGCCGATGGCCGTGGATGAGCTCGGCGGGCGAACCCTGCACGACTGTGGTACACACACTCAAGAGTGTTGCAACTGGGGACGCTGCGCTGCGCTGTGTTTGTTGCTGGTGTTGCCGCTAATGACTAAAAGCCCGCGCACACACACACACAGAGGCGGCTGCAAAGTCTTGCACACACACACACATAAGGTGCTGCGGCTGGTGGCGCTGCGCTGCGCTGTGGTTTTGTTGCTGTTGTTGTTTGCTGCAAGTTTGCAGACAACGTGCACACACACACACACACAAGGCTGTGGCGGCTGGTGGCACTAAAATGTTCTCGTTGTTGTTGCTGTTTTGTTAGCTGGCGGCAAGCCTGCATACGTGCACACACACACACACGTGATTCTGTGGCGGCTGGTGGCACTAAAAATGTTCTCGTTGCTGTTGCTGTTTTTGTAGCTGGCGGCAAGCCTGCATACGTGCACACACACACACACACACACACACACACACACACACACACACACACACGTGATTCGCCCAGTAAGCATTTCGAATCACATAAGAGTCTTAAAAGAGTCTTTTGACTGATTAAAATGAATCTAAATGAGCGCTTTTTCGAATCTCAAATGATTGTTTCCTGTGAGAAAACGGTACCCTAGCAAAGACTCCTTTGGAAGAGTCATTTATGACTCTATTTTTTGATCAGTTTAGACTCAGTTTGGAGTCTTAGTTCTGAGCAAATCTTTTTATTTGAGAGTCATTTGTGAATCACATTTGAGTCACATTCGAGTCTTATTTGTGTCACAAATGAGAGTCATTTGCGAGTCACCTTTGAGTCTTATTTGAGTCGCAGTTGAGAGTCAGTTACGAGTCATAATTGGATCTTATTCCCAATTGTTTGATGCTAAAAAAATAATTATTATCATTTTGTATTTATTCAATAATTTTATTCAATTTATTTATTACTTAATATTACAGCTTTTTAATTTAATAATTTAATTTGTACGTTTTCTTTTTGCCGCAACGCGGTCGCCAGCATGTACAAAATGCTTTTGGAGTACCCCATTCATAACCTTGTCCGTTGCCAAGAATTTTATATAGCAAACGTCTAATAAAAGAAAAGTTGTTAGTTAAATGTACTGAAGAATTTATGAAAATATATGTACGTACTCTTAATGGTCGTAACCACGAACAATCGCTCAGCGCTCGGTTTAGT
>JBAMBL010000824.1:0-26071 GCA_037043405.1 Drosophila subquinaria
CAATGTACGTCCAACTTGGCATATAACTCATACGACTAGTGGCTCCCACTGCCTACTATATGTTGAGCCTCACGCATTCTACTTACGAGTATATTCTTTCTTGTTGTTGTTGTTTTGGCGTGCCTTGCCTGAGTCGAATTTCAACTTTTTAAGTATTATTACATTCCTTTACCCTTTTCAAACGAATTTGTCTGCGTAGTTTGTATTTTTCTCCCTTCTTATTTTTACTAAACTTCCAACCTATTATTATTGACTTTTTGGCGTCATTGTGGGCGATGTCGATGCGAGTATTTCATGTAACTGTCGTCGTCGCATTCGGCGTTTTTGGCGTTCTCAAGTGCACGTGCCTTCGTCTGAGTCTAGTCAGATCCCCAATTGTTGTTGGCGACTTGCCTGAGCCTGAGTCTGAGCCTGGTCTCCGTATGTCTCCAAGTGCATGTGATGAAGCAATTGAAGCAATAAAAGCAACTGGAGAAAACTCCAACGACTAGCAGTGAAATCTTTTCATCTCCACTGCCGCTTTACTTATTTAGATTTTTAGTGGCATGTAACATATTGTGTGTGCCACGCCCACGGCCTCCGGCAACAGCAACAGCCAAGCCATTTACCGTTCATATTTACACATTAGATTATTGCATGCCTAAGCATATCCTTTGAAATGCAGTCCAACTTTGAGTTGACTCCACCCCAATGTATGTCTGTCTGTCGGCTGCTCAGGCAGTTGGACAAGGACTTCTCCCATTTCTTAGCCTGTCCGTCTGTCTGTTTGTCTGTGTGCACTTTGGCTTTATGTAAGTTTGCTACTCGAGACTTGCACAAATGTTTGCCAGGCGAATGCCGATGTTGTTGTTATTCTCGATGATAACGGAAACATCAAATAAATATTATTTTCTGCCCTGACATATTTCTTTCGTTGCATAACTCTTCAGTCTCTAGACACACACACTCGTATGTATATTTAACATTTCAATTCTTTTCGTATTTATTGCTCGGCTTATCCTCCCTTCCTTTTCTTGTCATTTGTTTGAATAACTTTTTCGTTGAGAGTATTAACTTCTTGACATGGCATGACAAGGATGAACAAAGGTGTTGACCATGATGTGTATGATTGCGCATTTGAAAGTCAAGTGCTTATCATTTACCAGCTGAAGTGTTACACAAATCAATAGTTTTTACGTATACGCAACATATAAATATAGAAGCAGAAAAGTATTTACATTTACGATACAACAAGTGCAGACTGTTCGTTGGGTCAATGGTGCGAGTTAAAACACAGATGCCATAAGCTTCATAGTGAGCTTAATTAGGATTAGTGCTTCATGTTGCATATGCCACATTTATAATGCGCCACAAACACGGCAAGAGCAACAACATGTTTATAAAATATACAAAGCATTTAGCAACATAGAACTCTCATACTTTTATAATTTGTTAAGCACATAAGCTGATTAGCTTGAAAATATTTTAGTTTAATGTTCAACCCGTAAATTTTTTTTTGTTTTAGATATTTATAAAATCTGTATAAATTTCTAAACCGAATTAGTGCGAACAGAACTTATAGTCAAAGCCAATAACTATTGAAAAATTCTATTATAAATGATTCAGTACATCTCTGAAACTTTTTTTTTCGTTAATTACTTAATAATTAACTGAACTGGTTGCTTAGTCAGCTCATCTGAGTATTGTCATCACCAAATGAAACTTAAAGTTTGAAGTGTTTTGCAACTGTTGTTGAGAAATGATTTTGATTGCACTGAGAAATTACATCATAAAGAATTCAAAGTGCCTATGTATATGAAAGAAAGAAGGTAGGAAAATTGTTGTCATGCATAAACATAAATATTTGAAATGAACAAAGGACTAAGTAAAGCCATAACATGAACAACTTGAGAAAGATGGTTAAGAGATGGCAACAAAACTGCAAAAATAAATAAGAATAATGTGGTTTGAAAGTATAAAGTGGATATCCCAGCTACTAGATACCCTATGTACTGCTTTCATGAAAAGACACTAAGTTACATAACAAAATTTTAGAATTGTTAGACATGAAAATCTGCAAATCATATGTAGAAATGGCTTGTTTATTATATTGTAATACAATATAATAAAATTAGACGCTTAAGTTTTAATTTAATTGCATAAGGTATTCTACGCTATGAAAAGCTAATTGAAAAATTACTGTGAAATGAACTTTTACAGGGTACAGACATTCTGTTGAACTATATATGTATGTTGAGGTTTAACAATGGACTTTTGCCTCTTTGCCTCGAAAAATATTCAAAATTTTCAACAACATTTTGTTTGTATGTCTATGTGAGCATGTGTTGGTGTTGGTGTATGTGCTTATTGTTAGTTAGTTTGTTGGTGTTTTTCACATTTTTTTTTTGCTTAGCTGATGAAAAACGCATTTTGTGGCCACACAGACATAATGGCGCATTGTCTATGCTTGGGCTGTATATGTGTAAATGTGTGTATGTGTGTGTGTATCCGTATAATATTTTAAGTACAAGTGTGCTGTTGAACTCCTCCTCCTTCTCCTTTCGTGAGTGTGAGAGTGTGTTTTGTGTGTTGTACTTGTATTGTTGTTGATGTGATAAACGCGTCTAGAATTATAATTAAACCAAATCTATGAATGTCTGCCAACACATGTGTATATGAGTGTTTCCATCTCTATCATTCTCTACCTCTCTCTCTCTCTGTCTCTCTTTTACTTACTCTGCGAGAATTTTTCGCATTTTACGTGCTTTCATTAAAAATGAAAACATTGCGCCGCCTTCGACTTGAAGTCTCGTTTTGTGTCCTTGTTTCGTCCCTCAGTCTGCTAAGCGTCGCCAATTCTAAGGCAGACTATAAATGTTCTTACACACATATATACGTGTGTACAAGTGTACAAGTGTGATTACGAGTGTGTGTGTGGAGAGTCAACTGCCCTGCGACATGCTTCAGTTTTTGGGTATTCCTGCGTGTGTGTGTGTGTGTGTGGGGTAAAAGCTACCATTGCCATCGCCGTTGTCGTTGTAATCTTGGTAATAACCACAAAAATTATTATTGTTGTTGTTGTTGTTTAGGCAGCAGCACCACGTTCATTGTCGCTGTGGATGTGGCTGTGGCTGCTGTTGTTATTGTTGTAAGTGCCAATATTGTCATTAGAGTGGCTTGTTACGCAAAAAGCCGCAACAACGCGTTGCCAGCAAGCAACAAAATGCGGCAACATCTTGCGGCATTTTTCGTGTCGCTTTGACGTCTTTTGTTTTGTTTTCGTGTGCGAGTCGTGAAAGCGACACGTTTACTTGGTCCTTTGTCCTCTCTTACCTCCCCACTCCCCTCCCTCTCAGCTAACTAACTGCATCATTATTTTCGTCTTTACTTTGTTCATTAAACGAACATGAAACGTTAATTTAATAAAGTCAAATTCGGTCCGCTCTCGCTCTGTAGCAATAGCTTTTTCCGCTTATGGGTGGGTACTCTAATTGAGCCAAGTTAAGAGCAAAAGGGAGTCAGACTAGACTTTGAAGTATTCAAACATAGCTAGGTAAATTGGACAGATACTAATAATAGAACAGCTGTCCGACTTTTGGTGTAGTTTTAAAGTATAAAAATAGTATACTAACATATTCGAATGTAGAAAATAGTATATAAAATCGAACCAACTGTAAAAATATATGTGACTGGGAGTTTAAAATATTTAGGTGCACAGCAAACACGCAGTGGTGCTTTGCTATACATACTGCTTCACTCTACTAAAATTGCATAATCACCCACCGCACCACTGTGGTGCTCTAAGTGGTCGTTAAGCTTTTGACGGTAGTTGAAACTCCAGCACATTGGTTCACACACCTGCAACTAAAGTTTGTGCCACACGCGTGACTCAAAGACAACAACAAGAACAATGACAACAACAACGACAGCGACAACGACAACAACAAGAACTGCGACGAAAGTTCGACTGTTACTAAGCCAAACTGTTGGCACTTTTATTAGCATAAATATTTGTTAAATCCAACAACAAGAACAACATTCAGTGGCAGTGGCAACAACAATAACATTCATGTGAAAAGTTTTAAGCGTTTTCATTGGAAATGATTTAACAAAAATGCGCATATTGTGTGTGTGGCAACATCCCTCATTCACTTCCCCATTCACTAGCGAAAGCACCACCTCCCCTGCCCCCTGCCCCTGCCCCCAGCCCCTGCCTACTGCCCTCGTAATCTCGTTCATTAAATCGAACTGAACCCCCAGAACTTCCAACTGCCTCTTTTGTTGCCCCTGTTGCTGCTGCTGCTCCTTTGTCAGCTCGGGTTGCCCTTACCGCTGCCGAGGTTAAATTGAAGAAATGTGTTCTAATTAGCCACACACGGGCTTCTCAACCCCCTCACAACCCCTTCACTCACCCCAACAGTAGCGTTGTGGTAAACTTTGTGCTGCCGAAAACTTGTTGTTAAAGTCGCATTAGCCCGTTTAAGGCACACAGGAGTACATGGCTAATGAGCTTTAGCGTAACTTATTGTTAACATGGCCAAAATAAGTCGGGCATAAGGTTGCAAGGGCTATTTTTAAAGCTCTGATAAAGGATTAGGCTTCAACAGAAATATCCGAGGCATGTCCTTCCATAATTGGAAACTATTTAAGTTCCAAAGTTGTGCGCACTCGCTGTAACTGTCACTGGCTCCAAAGTGGCCAAAACCACCCCGATTTCAACCTTTGCATAGCTGTTATTCTAAGCTTTGCCTGCCCCCATTTGCTGTTGTTCTTTTTTTTTTTTGGTGTTAAGAGGCGAAACAGCGCGAAAAGTGAGCAACAAAATGTTGGTAGTTAAATTTGCTGCGGACTATTTGGCTTGACTATTGATGTGCGCGCATTAAAAAACAATTTTTATGCACAGCAGGAGCAGCACCAGAAAACAACAGCAACAACAACAACAACATCCAGTGGACAACTTGGAGCAAGCTCTCTCCCCCCGTTTTCCTCTCAAAAGGACATGGACAGTTCCGGCAGCGGGCAACAATGAAACCTTAAGTGGACTTTTATTGACTTTTAGTCAAAACGAATTTCGACAATTTATCGAACACAGTTCGCCGCGTGTTCATTATGCAAAGATGATGATGATGTTGATGATGATGATGATGTTGTTGCTGATGAGACTTGCAAGTTCTTTCTCTGACTCTGTTTCCAACTAATGGTAGGTGGGCTGTGATGGGCGTGTCCAGAGTGTCAGTCGCCTAGCTCATCAATTTCTCATTCGATTTGAATTGTCGCCAATGTTCACTCAACTGTTGATACAGTTCTTGTCTCTATATTAAATTGTACTCAGGAAACCCAAAGAGAATTTACCAACCTAATCACAGCATATCCATCTAAAATATCCCTTACTGATAATAATTATAAGAGTTTGCTAGATCGCTGAAATAGCCTGACTCACTTTAACTATTTCACTTTCAACTCGTCTGTAGACAATGGCAGCAATTAAGCCCAGCAAATGTTTATCAAGTGACTGATAGATAGATAGATGGACAGTGAGAGGTGTGGAGTGATTTTCATTCAGCCCGTAAACAATAACAAATCAAATTGGCGACAGACAGACAGGAAATGCTGAGGCGGATGTTAAGTCTGGAGCTGGCAAGTGCAGCATAACAAGTAGAAACCACAGCAGCAGCAGCAGTTGCTGCAACGACAACAGCAACAAAAACAACAGACGAAATTATTTTGCCTCCGTTTGAGCATACAAATTTAATAGCATTGGCATAGGCATTGCCATTATCTGAGTGTCTGTGTATCTGTGTGTGTTTGTGTGTGTTTGGTGTGATGACTGCCAAACACTGAATACCTAAATATCCAGCAGGACGACTTGTATTTCATGTGGTTGCTGGCAACTGAGAGCTCGAAACTGCGACATTTTCAACTTTTTTCTACAACATTTCAAAGTTACACACCAGCTGCATTTCGCTTGCAAAAAAAAATCTTCAAAGTATATAAAAGTGTAAAACAAAAGTACAATTTTATGTTGTATTTCACTTTTTAAACTTCTGCGTTTTTTATCCCATACTCCAGGTTTATGTGCTTTATTTTAAATGCCAAAATATGTGACGTAAACTAAGATTTTAAATAGAAGTGAAATTGAACAATTTTATTGCCTTGTTTTTCGAAAAAAAAACTGCAATCTAATCATATTGAGCTCTCTTATATCTTTTAAATTTATGTATTAAACTTTAAAATGGAGTTATGCAATTTTTTTTATTGCATTATTTTTGCAACTTGCTCTGAGCATAGTAATCTGCTTTTGCAGCAGTTTCCTTGCAAGAAAGACGTGGAAGGAGGTTCTGTGTTGTTGCTTTTGCTATTGCTGTTGTTGTTGTTGTTGTTGCTGTCGTTGCAGTAAATATGAGATCCTGTTTGCACGGAATGCATGACAACACTTTATTACAGCTGCCAGACAAAGGGCGGAAAGTCAAAGTATCTTTCAAGCAGCCCCTCGCTCCGCTTCGTCCTTGGGAAGAGGATTCAAGCAGTATGCAGACTTGGCTGGAATTTGCGAGTAGCTGTCTGACTGCCTATTTTTTTACTGTGTTTGTCTAGCGGAATACGTAAGATTTATGCACTGCCCCGCCCAGTGCCTTCTTCTATGTTAGTTGATTCTGTCGAATAAAACTCTGACTGCTCAGGTTCTTAATTTTTGAACTTGTTTTTTATGCGTATAGTTCGACTTATGACGTATTTGCAAGTGTTAGTCCAACTACACTTAAGTAGAGCTTTTAGATTTTTAGGCTTCCGGCAGTTTGCATCCCACTGAGTTAGAAATTTGTATGGTTTTGTATTTGAGGCCACACCTGGTTGAATACTTGTATGAATGCGTTTGTCTAACCTTTGACATTAGGCTGTCTATAGCTTAAAAAAAGAAGCATACAAAGTGCCTTTCATAGCAAATTGTTTACCTTCGCAAAGTTCAGGCTGGGCGTGTATCCTTGAACTTTGAAAAATGTCAAGGCTGTCGAGGACAGAGCTCGGGGCCAGCTTAAATTAAGCGACGGGCTTATTAAAACTTGTGGAAGGGTAACAAAGTTGTTGGCTTATTGCACTATGTATTTATGGCTGATGTGGCGCCGACATCGATGTCATTTAATGATAGCCCAGGGCAAATGAGTTGGGTTTCTGATGTCTGCAAAAATAATTGAATAATAAAATGCGTCAGTGTTTGCCTAAATGCATGTAAGGACTTCTCCATCTCGCCCTCCACTTTTCTAGAGCAATGTGTGGACTTGTGGCCTGCTAATAATCAAAATGGACGCTGGAACGGTTATAAATGCTGGCGTCACAAAACTTTGCCAATGGACATAATGCGACGTCGTCATCGTCGTTGTTGTTGCTCTGTTGTGTCGTCCAGGGCTACAAAAGGCGCTTCATGCAGTCGCAGATGAAGAAAAGAACGAAAGAAAGAAGCATGAAGTAACAACGGAAAACAGAAGAAAAGGAAAGAAAAAAGTTGTGCAAAGTCCATTAAATACATAAACCTGCCACGAAATGTTCATGGAAAGCGCATAAAGAAACTTTGTAGACCCGCCTCATGGATGGCGCGACAAAGTCAATGGAAAATAGAAAATGCTGAAACTATTTATGTTATGCGCGCCATATGTGACCTCACACACACACACATACATAGATATTACACCCAAGACTGGAATTGGGCGTAATAACTTGATTTGCTCACAATGCGGGTGAATTAGTTGGGGGGCAAGAAGTCAAATAGGGCAAAATTGCCGCAGATGCAGCAGAAACGGGCACGCCCCGCATTGAAGTCAGCAAAACTGCGATACAACAAGAATAACATGGGCACCAGGACCATCCCTGGATGCTGGACAATGAAGACGCGGACTTGATTGTCCAGTCAGCGTCAGTTCCCAGCTTATTTATGACTTCCTTTGCCAAATATGTAAAAAAACAAATTCTTCTTTTGCCAATAAAGCAGAAATTGATGCACATAAAATAAAAAACATGCATAAAATATGGGCATGTGTAACCACGCCCATTTCAATGATATCTAATGCATAAAAAACTGAAAAAGAAATCAGTATTAGCAACAAATATTAGTTTGGTAAAGTGCAGTTGAAAGAATTTGTTTGCTTCTGAATTTTTTTATATAGTTTGGTAGATTGAGTTTCGGTAAGAGTCACAAAGTATGTCTACAAACTAACAAATTAATTTAACATTTTAACATCGCCAATAAATACTAGGTTTTTATGTATATTTTATACACAGAAAAAGGGTTTTTATAAAGCGATATGCGAAGAGAGAAATACATTGCAGAGTTATTATTTTATTTACTTGTTTGTGTTGTATTATTGAGTCAACTTAATTTAGAACTAATTATATAAGTTTGAGTAAGTCACCAAAAAGACCATATGGACTTGGTTGTCAGACTATTATTCATTTTAGCACCACTAAAACATTTAAGCATATGGCTTTTCAGTGGGACGAGCGCTCATAAATTTGCATAGCAATGCAATTAAAATTTGCATAAATTTCAAATATATTTGCCGAGTCGTCTGAAAACTAAACATCAGCAGAGCGTAAAAAAGGAAGCACTTAAAATTGCATATACAACATGTGAAACATGACAGTCGACCCATACGGGGAAGACAGATGAACAGTTAAAGCCTTGTAACTTGTGTTGAAAATGAAAAATTACGCATTCGCCATGTGACACTTGATGCTTCAAGTTTCAAGTGCTCTCTGTCACAAAAATGGAAGAGTTCTCTTTGCTTGCATGGCAAATAATTACCACAAAATTCAAAATGTTTAAAATATGTACAAGGGAAGAATTCGACCAGCTTGGCGCGCTCGACTAAAAGATATTATATAAAAATGTGGAGCATATTACATTGTAAATTTGACAGATATTCTACATTCGAATATGAACTGTTTATTTGCATCAGCAAAGTTTGGGCTTCAGCTATGTTTATATTTGTTTAGGACCTGCCGACAAGAGACAGCCACACTTGAGCTCTTATCCTTTTTCGCATAATTTGGGACTTAATCTGCCGTGATTTATTCATAGACTCTGTTTTTGCTCCATTAGTTCTGCAATTGTTTGCTAAACGAAGGCTCATGGATTGTCCCCCACTCGAAGGTTGACAGGGCGTGGTCGCGTTGCTTACACATCAATTAATATTCATGATTACAACACGAGCCGCGGAAATTTAGTATTTTAAGCGAGAGTTCATTCTGGGCCATCTATTAAGGACCAAGTGCAGTTGTCATGGTTAACTGCAATGCATTTTATATTCATAATGCACATTTTTATATGCACATATGAATGAGCTGCGTTCTAGGCAACATAATGCACAACAATAAATTTATTCAACACATGCCATGGCGGCAAAAGGACGAAAGGACACTTGCAGTCTTCTAGAGAAATGGCTGCTTTGCCACATGATTTATGTGGAGGTCTTAAATTACACTTACCACGTACTTGCTGATATTGCGCTTCTTGATAGTGATGAGTGACTGAACATTTCCTGGTTCTTCTCACATCTGTGCTTAGTTTTCAGTGTATTCAAATGCATTTGTAAGTACTCAAAACTCACACAATCTAATTGCGAATTTCACGCATGTTTCTGAATGATTTCATAGCCATATCATTTAAGCCCACTGGGGCATAAACAATGTGGCGCCTCTCCAACTAATGTCAATAAATAGCTGCCACGCAAATGCTGTGTATTGATAGTGAAACTAATTAGCATGTGAGTTAATTATTTTGAATTCAAATGTTGAGCACGCATTGCACATTTTGTTATTGTTACCCTTAGTTTATGTTAATGGTTGGGTGACTGCCTGGGCTTAAAATGCAGTATGTATTGATTATATGTATATGCTGTACAAATAACTGAATTATCGATAGACCAAAAGGCTTTCTGGTCACGAACGTGCCTAGACCAGACACATAAACAAAGCTTTAACAACGATTTAAAATAATAATTCGGCATTTTAAATTTGTAAAAATGATATTGCTTTTAAATATTGAGTTGAAAATAATATGGCTAATTGAGATAAGAAAAACAAATAAAGCTTTATTTCGTATAGAAATAGATTCTGCTTTTTAAAAATAGGAGTGCCAAATATTTCTCTGTGGTACAAACATTAATTATTTTCTCAACAAATTTACTGAATGCTCATTGTGCATGTTTGCTTTCAAAGATATTAGATATTGGAGTTAGCAATGCTCGAGCAGGCAAATGTCACTTAAGCTGTCACCAGTTTGGTTTGGAATACTCCCACTCCTAGGGTGGGTCAGACTTTACGCACGCTTGCCCCCACAGAAACATTAGTGTCTATCCGCACCTTAAATACCCAAATCAAAAGTAAATGGTAAACACTGAACTGTCCACCGAAGTCAACCCCTGGAGCCGCACACTGCCCTCAATAAACAAGTGACTCTATCGAAAAATGCTGATGATATGATATTTAGAATATTTTTTGGGATATAATACATGTTTGTGGGTGTGTGTGTGTGTGTATACTGTACAGTATACTCGGCATTGTTGTGCTTTATGCGTTTTACGATATGTTGAAAAATTCCTGCAGAGCACAGCAAATATTTATTTAATGCTTTTGAACAAGGCAGGCGATAGATGCTCACCGATAGCCACACGACATGGACATGGGTCTGGACATGGACATGCAAAGGACCATCAGACCATTGAACTGCTTTAGTTATTTGCACTGTGGGTGGGTTGTTGAATTAGTGGGTCGGTCATGGGTGGCTGCGTCATATTGTGGCGGTACTTTTGGGCAACACTGTTGCTTAGTTAATTTGCGACCAACCTGAGTAGCAGGCAGCCTTTGTTGCTTGTTGTTTGCCAGCACGTCTGCTGACTAAGCCTTGGAGCTGTTCCAGAAATGTCAGTAAACAAAGGCGTTCAATTTACAGACAGTCTAACGCCCACTGTAGTGGGCGTGCCGTCTATTGTGTGTCTAGTTTTAAGTGCTGCACACAAATAAATCACAGTGTGGAGCAGTTCTTTTTTTAACGTCTCTTCTGAAAATGTCTGCGCCTAAAAGTATGCAATAAAATATTTTCACCGCAACTGCCAGACATTTTGAAGTGGATGCTGCTGCCGCAATTGCAACTTACGACCACAACCTGGTGGCCACCAAATGGCCAGCTTTAAGGCGTTAATATTTCACTGGCCACCCGCCTTCATTAGCATTAACAAGCGCAACGCTTGTCAATACGCCCCAAAGAGGCCAAAGGGGAGTACGGAGTAAGCTGCAGGAATATTAATGTGCAGGTTACGAGGAGCGTGTGAGTGTGTTTATATTTGTGTGTGTTTGCTCACAACCTGATTACAAAACTCATAAAGTCACCATGAAATTCAAACAATGCTATACGTGCATCGAATGCCAACAGCCTCACTATGGACAATCCCAAACTGGAGACCCTTCGCTCGTTCGTGACACACGCACCGAAACCCATGCATACAAGGAAGCAACATTTTTGTTTGACCCAACGAGTTAAAAGTTGCCTCCGGTTGATGGCTTCCTCTGCCTGATGAAAAAATTGGGACAAGTGTGAAGGCATCGCACCTTATTACATTTTCATTATTGAAGTTCCATTTGCTTAGACCTCCAGCTTCTGAAAAATAAGATTGTAATGATAAAAAGAATAAATATATATGCATTAGGATAAATGATATACGGTTGGAAAACTTAAAAAAGTATGCGAGTTGCCAGCAAAAGTTGGCGCAAATAAATACACGATACTCGTAAATAAGAAGCTTGGCTCTGACAAAACGATTTGTCAAATGTGGTTTTCACTTGTGGATTATGAATACTTTGCTTAAATTTAGCTGACAGCAGAAAATTATTACACAATGATTAATATTTATTTGTGCTGGCTGGCCACTGAGCAAGAAGCCCATTCCGGACCCGAGTCCAAGTCCTTTTTCTCCTTCTCGTTTTCGAGTGACAACGTGCTGAAGGTTTTACTTCTTTTTGGTTTGCTACTGTTTTTTTCTAATGCTGCCGCTCAAAAGGCATTTAATTTAGATTTATGCGCTGCACGGCATTCTGACAGGATGCCAGCAGCCAGGAAAAAACATAAACACAGCTTGTCCTCCAAGCGAAGAGAGTGAAATTATGATATCGTCTGTCCCAGAGGCGAGAACCGAGAGCAATGGTCCCATGTCTAAGCCACAGAGTTTGCCTTGCTGGGCTGCTTGTTTGCTCGACCGCTGATAACTTATCGAACAATAAAATAGCCTTAGGCAGTCGGAGCTGACAGGGATGGGACCTGGAATGGGTGCCTAAGTCGACACAAGGCAAATAAGGATATGCGCAAATAAAATAGCAATAAATCAAAACAACTGACGATCTGACGATGTGGCTGGCCCTAGCGATTAAGGCCTCATAGTTGTGATTTCTGCTTCCTCAACATCCGCCTCAACTGCCTCCGACTGTTTTCTATACTATAAACAAATATAAATTGTCTTGGGGTCGAAAGTGATTTTGATTGTTATTTGCTTTCATTGAGCTGCTGCCAATGCCCGTCAGTTGAGAGGTAATTTTCAATTGATGCATTTCCCCAGTCGCGAGTCTCACTATCTATTTATTGCTTACTCTCGTTGTTGTTGTTGTTCATAATTTATGCCAATTGTGAGCCATGCTGCATGCATGACAGCCAAAATCATTGCATCGGAAGTGGCCCCCAATTTGGGTTCTATCCACTTTTTTGTGGAGCCCGCCTGCCACTGTCAATGAAGAAACTTCATTATAAATTACCCGGATGACAGTTGCTGGAGACGGGGCTGACACCATCCAATAAGTGAAGAAGCAGAAGAGACATCAGCGCTTAAGGAAAAAGCATTTACCCTATAGCTATTGTTGTGCTGCTACGGCGACGGCGACGGCGACTGAAGCTTTTACCCACACCGGAGATTGTTTCAATCTGCTTAAGCAACCGCGCAAAGTCGAATCCGAAGTCAAGTCAAGTTCCCTGCCCAGGGCAATCAGGCGTGCAACCAGCCATTTTATGTGGTGCATCTCTGTCCTACTTTGTTTCTTCCTCCTTGAATATTATCCTGATCTCCGCTGATGGCCATTGAAATGATTGTTGTGTTAAAAATGCTGTATAATTGTGTGGAAGTTGACGCTGAAGTGTGTGCACTGCTCGTTAGTTGTTCCTGTTGAGGAGGATTCCACTACATTCATAAAGAGCAAACGTAATAAAATCATTATTTTAAGAGCTTTATGCAAATTGTTTTACTATGTATAAGTACTCGTTAGTTGTCGCAAAAGATTTAACATTATCCAGAATCAAGGAGAGTGTATTGCAATAAAAACTGCACTTAGTTGAAGTGACTACAATCATTTCTGTGTTCAATAATCAGTTGAGATATGCAATCCTGTAATCCTATTATTCCAATTAAGCGTAGCTAACGCTGCTGCCAGTCAATTGTAGTTGGTAAGCTTACTTTACCTGATATCTGCTGCAAACCATTAACGGGGTACTCCATCAGCGGCCACGTTTTATGGCGCCACTTTAAAATATATATTAAAAAATGTAAATGCGCTACAACAGGCGCATCCGGCTGCTTTATTGGCACCAGCAAAGTCGAGCTACGGGTTACTGGGTTCGTTGGACATTAGGCGTGGGCTTTTGGTGGACCAGGACTGGGACCAGGACCCGGACAAGGCTCTGGCCATTGACGACAACTGGCGGCAAAGAAGGCCCAGTTGTTGCGAGCATTATGTTCCAGTTTGTACATGATATGGCGTCATTAAATACACATTACCATTCGCTGGAGAAGGAGGAGGAGGACCGGCGGGAGGAGGAGGAGGAGGAGTGGTAACGATAAAGGCACCGGGCAGCACCGATACAATAACAGCAACAGTCGTCGGTGAGTCAAGCGAGCAGAGTAGCTATTAAAAAGCACCGCAGAGAAGAAATGCACACACACACATACTCACACACACACACACTAACACAAACAGTCACAGACATAACAAATTACAACATTTCGACAGCAGCAAAGAGGAGCGGCATATTCCATGGTGGCAATGATGCCTGATACCGTTCGATGGCCTCTGACGATGGTGGCAACGGTGTTGGGTTTCAATTGTGCTCGTAAACGTGGCTCCAAATTGGCTCGCTGCGAATAATTCATATAAAACACTTTCGCACCGTGCTGCCGCCTTGCCATTAGCATCATGCTGTTATCCCCATTCCCCCCGCTGTATGTATGTGTGTGTGTGTGTGTGTACCTGCCCCCCCCACACACTTTTCAGCACTCCCGCTCGGTTACGAACCATGTAACCCCACGATTGCATTTACAGCAAATTATTTATGGCTGCGGCAGACACAGACACGGACACGAACAGGAAGCGAGTATGCGCTGCCAACTTCACGTCTATCAATATTTTATGAAACTCTGTCTGCAGGACGACCAACAACGACGCGCCACGAATCTCTCAGCCACAAACTAGACAAAGGACGAAGCGGAGCGGGAATCAACTGAGTATCAGGACTGGGACAAGGGTATCTGAATCTTCTGACTTGGCGTCGCGTCGGTGGAATGTTGTCTGTCTGTCTGTCTCATGGCTGCCTGCCTGCCTGCTTGCCTGCCAGCCTGTCGATATCCGGTTAGATGAGTATCTAAATTGCCTTTACTGTTGATGAATTAGCGCCGGCTGTCGGCGGTCGGCTGTCGTCCTCTGACTGCGTTGCCAGAGAGTGCCTGCTCCTGTTAGATAAGTGCCATCAATGCCCAATCGAACGACGCCAGGCTTATGAAAGAAATTTCAATTTGTTTTGAATGAATATAATATAAGGCCAGAGTAGGCAGTTAGGCTTTGATGGTTTCACGATCCAAAGGTTTAGTAATGGAGATATCAATAGAAATATCAGGACTAAATTAATTTTAGCTATCAATTTGTTGAAAAAAAAAGTAATGGATAGGTAAACTGCAATTACATACAAAACGAATCTATTTATAATAAATAATTATGATCTAGTCAGTCAGCATACAGCCAGCACGAAACTGCGGCTTAAACATATATCTTAGATATACATAAGTATTACGGCTTTTTTTATTTTTATTTTAATTCTTCAAATAATATGTTTTTACAAACAAATGCAGATCTGATTATAATTGCAATTTACAATTTTTACTAGTAAGAATATTTAGCATCATTTCATTTATTTTTATGTCAAACTATGAAAAATGCTTCCACATAATAAATTTATTTATTATTCAGTTTAAATTTGTTGTCTTTTAAAATGTTACTTTTAACCTCTTACTAAATTCTTTGTGTATTTTACCATTGTGTTTCGCGATGTTGTCGAAGAAGGAGTTTGTGGCTATTTTCCTCCTTATTATAGCGGTACGTTGGGTAAAGTAAATCCATCTTGATCGACTAATCGGTTTAATCGTCGACAGTTACTTTGCATATTAAATGCTGCAGCCTTTGGTAGTATTGTGCCCACAACAACGAGCTATGTTCAACTTTCTCAACAGACTGTCAGCTCCAGCACGGCGTACATTTGTGTCGTGTATGCCCTGAGCACTTGGTTGTTTCACTCGAATTACTCGGAGCCAAGGCAGCAAATACGCATTGTGGTATTAACTGAATTAATTGAACTTGCTTAATTTAATCAATTAACAGTTGGCTAATATTGCAGTTTTTAGGTATGCTACTGATTATGATAGCCGCACATATTACTGTCCTCGTACTGACTTTCAGGTATCAGTATTACTCAAAAGTGGATGAGACCATTGATCTTCATGAAATCTACACCAACTTTGGTATGACCTGTCGAATACTCACGATTATCCTCACCGTTTTTACAATCATACTACTGGCGATTGTGTTCGTTTATCTTCTTTTGGTCACAATTAGAAAGTACCGGGAACATAAGCGCCGACAACAAAATTTTGAATAGCAGCTTTCATTAAAAATATTTTTTTTATTATTTTAGAGTGTACATATTCCATGCAAACATACATACATACATTTATACATCAGCTGATGCAATTGAATTGGGTATAAAATTCGTTTTTTTTTGCATCGTCAAATATTTTTATGTCGTTGCAATGTGTCGACAGGCGCCGAGTTGCAATCCCGATCCCAGCAATAATATAAATAATATACTTATGGCACAGACAATGACGCACAGACAACACCTGTGCATATCCCTTTGCAGGTGATAAAAAGAAAGCAAACGGCGTATTCGGTGCAGCGTGAAAGTCTCCTTAGCACTGTCCCCAGGAAACTGCGCCGACTCCTTAAAGGATGCTCCGAGCACACATGAGACAATGACTCCGTCTGTGTATCTGTCTTGCATTTTGCATAATGAAATTGGTAGACAGTGCAATTTTCAGCACCAGACAAACAAAGTTAACTGAACATCAGCTTAAAGGCGGCGCAAATTTGCCATGCATAAAAGTTAAAGACAAGTTGGCGTTGGGTCCGGAGTTCTCCAATTACGAGAACGCTCCAATGGCGCCAAAGAAACGGAAAATGGGACCATCAAAAGTGACACTTGGCAGCAGCGGGGCTTACAGTAAAATTTCCAGTTAAGTTATTGCCGCGCCGCTGCCGAAAAACAACACTGAAAACTCACTCGAAAGTAATTTCAAATTTAATTGCGTATAATTTAGAACGACGAAATGTTTGCGTGCGTTTAATTAACTGAAAAATAAAAAAATAAAACAACACAAGAATAAATAGCTGTCTTTCGAATGCCGAAGAATTTATACCCTTGCAAATTGTTTCTCAGTATTCGTACTTACATTAATTTGATTTAATGAATTTCCCCCGTGCATCTCTCAAGAGTACTGAAGAATATATGAGATCTTTATGAATGCGTTACACATTTGATGAACTTAATACAATGACATTAAGTATAAGGGTATAAAAAAACTCGACTACGTCAGCAATGAACGGAAAGAACAACAATGACATCAGCTGCAAAATGTTTAATGTTAAATGCCAACTAATTAAATTTCGGGCATGCCATGGCATTCGATTCTGATACGAAATCGGAGTCAGAGTCGGAATCGGAGTCAGAGTCGGAGTCAGTGCGGCAGACCTAGAGAACTGGAGACCTATGGACTCATGGACATTTCACAGAATTTATCGTTGCATTTAATGACCAGCGCATGCGGTTGTCCTTGTTATTGCTATTGCTATTGTTGTCGTTGCCGTTGGTTTTGTTACTTTAGTTCGCTTAAACGCTTTTATTGCGTATACGCAGTGTATTACGAGTCAACTGTTACGAGTATTTGTATGCAAATAACGAGGCGCACTGGTTAGCGTTGCGTCGTCTACAACAATCAAATGATCCACATGAACCGCAAACACCACCAAACTGCTCGACCTGCCTGTGGTGCCACAACATCAGGCAAATGCCAAATGCCAAATGAAGCCAATGAAAGAACTGGCTTTGTCCACGCAACTCTGAATACTGAAAAATCACGTGTAAAGCAATACAATAATCCGATAGTACATTTAATTATGTTTCTGCCATTAACACATAATTATATCATATAAACGCAATCACTTATTAAATAAAAGATTGAAGCTGTATTCATTATTTAAAGCAGTGTAGCTCTGTTCATTATCACTGAAATTGTTAAAAACTTTTATAACATTGAAAGACTTTAATTATCACACAACCTGTATACCTATAAATAGTTCACAATACATTGGAATTTTTATGAATACCAAAAGTTCACCATGGAAATTTTAATTCGAAATTCAATTTATTAAATTAGTATTTATTTCCGTCGATATGAACGTCATTTTATCATTACTATCACTGTGATGGTCGGTTTGGCTTTATATTTATTTTAATGATGTAAAAAGAGCACGAATTATGGGTCAATTAAGTATCGTCACATGGATCGTTAAGGTTGTCGATTGACCATTGCCACAGCCAGGGCAATTCAATGTGCACTCAATCCTGTCAAGGACACTGCGCACACACGCGCATACACACGCATTCGCACACACACAAATACTCCAATTGAATTTTGAGTGCTTGCGACACAAAAGGTCAACTGTAGCGTCAGATGAGAATGCAAAATGAATCTGTGAGCGTCATTGGAATGCACTGGTTCATTGTACGCATAAATTATGCCGCCATATGTCAGACACTGGCTGTGTCTCTGTCTCTGTCTGTGTTCATGTCCGGCTCTGATTTTTCGCGTTTTCGCCGGACTTTGAGACTGTCAAGTGCCAGTGTGTAGGTTGGAATTTACGAGCTAGCGCCCCCTGAAACCCTGAAACAGACGGCTGCAACAGCTCTCGCCTAATTGCCCCTGGCATTACGCCAAGTGTCAGGCATAAATACGATTACTATATGGAAGCCCCCACTAAAGTTTTACACTCAAAGCCAACACAAATGCAACAAAGTGGAATTTAATGCAATCTGTTGCAGCCATCAATCAAGAAGCTGTCAATCAATGGCAGACGCTGTGAAATATCTGCTTTATACGTGGAGAATTTGCCATTAAATGCCGTTGTGCAGTTTTCATATTTGATTTTCTTTGATTATAAATTAACTCATCTGAAAGTATATATAAGTATAATTTAATTTTTTTATTTCGATTATTTTTGACGTTGCATCAAGTTAACTTAATCGATTTCTTGAGAAAATATCAGAACTAAGCATACATTTGAATACATGTTTAGAGTAGGGCTTTATTTTATAATCTAGCGCAGTAGACTTTACTTTAAAAAAAAATTGTATCATTTGACAAAGCACATTTCAAGTAGAATGCCAACCGTGGCTGGAGAATCACATTCCATTATTGAGCTCTTGAATGCCATAATTCAGTCCGTGGCAGCCGCTGATATTGATGCTACAATCGACGACAAATGTTTGTTAAGCTCCTCCAATAATCGCAAATACTTTAATAATATTTCCCAACTATCTTCTTAAGCCACATCCGAAAGAGAGGAAATTATGGATACACAGACAAATACATGTAATTTAAAAAGGCCATCCCAAGACTCCAACAATTTGGAATTGAATGAATATTCCAAATTTCTGTGCAACATATGTAAAGATCATGTTCGAGGTGGAGTCATTACAATCTGCGGTCACTTGTATTGCTGGACGTGCTTGTGGCCAAAACTCTGTCGCCGTGCTGGACCGCGATGTCCACGCTGTGCGCGGCGATTGATTCTGCACGAGGACATTATACCCTTTCTGAGCGAGGGACCTTACCCAAGTCCTGACAATGGTGTCGTTTTGGCCCAGCCGAGGAATGTGCCACGACCTACAGGAATGTACTTGCAGATTTATCAGTATCCAAGTTGGTTGTGGAATTTGTAGAGGAGTTGATCACAAGAAATCTGTCAACGATAGTTGATGCCATGTATGGAGGATACCCACGTCTAATGTCCTGTACAAACTACTTGCAATGGTTCATGTTGCTCTGTGTATTATTTATGGCCATCATCTGCCTTTACATTATGATATTTTCGTAAATAGATAGCTTGATCATCTGTAATATTATGGACATAAAAACTGCGATAAATTTCAAAATTTATATAGAATTAAATACGAACATTATCAGATTTGTAAATCTCTAAGAACCTGCAAAAAACTTTTATTTCTTTTATATTTATATTGGTTTGCATTTAGGTATTGTGGTCATCGTATTATTTAATTGTTATTATTAAAGCATGAATTCTGTAAGCTCCTTCCTAAGTTTTGATCCTTTGCCGTTTGTGCGGAACTTCCCAAAATATTTCTTCAAGTAACTTGCGAAGGCCAAATCAAAGTTTAAGGGCTGTGGTGTACAGAGTATAGAGGGACAGTGGTGGCTGACTGACCAGCTGAAACAATATATCCACATTCATGGGGTGTAGCTATTGGGAGAAGTTTGCCTTATAAATCGAAAGTTATTCATAAATCAATAAGCTGGGTGGTAGAATAGGAACCATCCACTTCCTAAACTATCCGCTAACTTTTAGAGAGGTCAAGCAGATTTTTTTTACAAGTGTGAGACTTTCGATGAAATGTCTATAATCATTTATCCTTTCAATTTACATTATTGAAACGACGATCCCCCTTCATACGGCATTTAAACCCGAATAACTCAATCATCTTGGTGCATTAGAAGGCGTCTTCAGGTTCTCTACGTTCAATATTTATCATTAATTAAAAGAATACCATGAAATCCTTATTACAGACTGTGGAAGTCAGCCATCACAGCTACATACGTGCAGATGCAAGACTTCATCCCGTGATGCTGCTTTATTTTCGCAGATTAAGAGCTTCACAGCAGTCAAATATGGAAGTGTGTGGATGCGATGTCTTGTGGATACGAGTAAAATTCATTTTCGCCTTTAAAATGGAAAAATGCTTATAGCTTTTATCTTTGTTTCGCATGGGATGGTGCCTTTAAATGGCATTTAGCTTAATTGGAATTTAAACCCCACCATCAAGCTTAACAAATGACAAACAATACAATATTTTAATGATGTTATTGTACTTTGTTTCCATAGATACAAACCTTTGGTATTCTTTTTTTTTTTTATCAATTTCCATTGTAAATGTGAGATAACATTTGGTATACTTATCTGATTCCAAAATACCCAGTCCCTTACTTTTGAAGTACAATAACACACTCAGAGAACGTCAAACATCTAAATAGATACTCAGGCATTTATTGGAACAATCGACAGTTTTATTGTTAATTTCTCGTCAAGTGAAAGTAAAACTAAGGCCATTGAAATCTGCTTTTAAAGAAAACTTGAATCTCAAACTTAAATATAACGCAATAAGTGTGAATACCAAGAAGCAGTAAAGAAAAGTCATCGACATCTTGCGCAACAGTCATCAAAATCTTCCGCAGGTTGAACAACAAAGTACAGCAAGTAAATTGCTTGCCACAAGTGGATCACAGGTCTACTCCTACTATATGTATGTAGGTGTGCGAGTATATTTACTTCCATATTTGGTAATGGTAACCAACAAATTGCCGAGCTTTGACAGATATGCATTTGCTCAAGTTATGCAGTCTGTCCACATGGCGTATGCGTAATTACTGTTAACATTATGTGTGCACAATTACTGCGGGGGCTGCCGCAATTGACAAGAAAACTATCATTGGCCGTCTTGCCACATTCTGTTACCCATTCGGTGCTGCATGCAGCATTTCGCCTTGCGAGCTGCAGTAATTTCAATTACAGTACGTATATCTGTCGCCATTTGAATAGAGCCGAATGGAGAGACGGGCGACGGGACGGAGGGGTAAATGTTGCCTTTATGCATTACATAATTACAGTTGTGTTTGCATTGAGGCAACCAACCTCCGGGGACAGATGCCTCGGTTACTTTCCACTGATGATGAGCTATTGTCTGGATGAGCTTAGGGGCTGCTTAATGTATAATTAGACCTCATCACGTTGATCCTTAACGCTTTTGTATGACTGGAGTCTTATATGATGCTTCAACTTGTATCAAATACTTATTAAAAAATGTATTAGAGCGGCTTGTAATATTATTATTACGAGTGTTATATAAATAATCATTAGATAGCTATAAAACAAAACAGTTCAATCTTTTATTCATTTATTTAAGTTCAACTAAGAGCAGTTGACCAAAAGAGCTTTTAAAAATTAAATAAATTTCAGAACTTAATATGATATTAAATAATCATGAATTATACATTAACTTAAATTAAATCTGAAAGGATAAAAACAAAATTAAATATAAAAAGTTTATAATATTTATATTTCACATAAATTGTTTTATTACTATTATGCAAAGAATTTTTGGCAACAACAATTTGGGAAACTATTTCAGTTAGAGACTTAGGAATTTTAATAGTCAAAATAAATTCACAGTGTTTCAGCTGTTACTTCCGCACCCTCGACCTTACCCCTAAAGTCTCAACTACCCCTTTCGACAGTTGCTGCATCCCAGGCACTGTCACATTTGTGCAAATAGCATGCACTATGCACATTTCCGTTTCCGGGTTTTGGGCTTTGCAGGCGTTGCAATTGTCGCTTGTTTCAGTTGCGCTAACAGTGGCTGTGTATCTGTGTGTCGGTGTGTCTGTGTGGGTGTCATAGTCGGGCGCACATGGTGTATCCGTTATGCATAACTAATGGCTGCTCAGTATATTGTTTAATTTATCAAGCATGAATTATTTATGTCTGTCGATACTCGCCAGACTCCCACCAGAAACAAATTGCCCAATGAAACTTGAGACTTGCCACAGAGTTGCAAACTTAATATGTATGGGTGTGCAGCTTAGTCTCCAAATCAAATATATTGTACTTACTATCCCTGCTTTAGTTGTTGTTACTGTCATTTGTTGGTAATAAATGACATTTGCTGTGGCGTATGTGAACAAGTTATCCGACATCGACTTGTTGAAGGCTGGCGCACTGTGAATTCAATTGCATGGCGCTGTGCAGGTGATAAGTGCTTGAATTTCGATTTACTCGGCTTGATTAATTTGCACATGGAGATGTGCACGTGCATAAAACAAATGTGGCTAACAAGCAGCCGCAAGAGTCCATAAACTTTGAGCTTGGTAATTGCTGGCAAAAGACGAACGAGCAAAACTTGTAAGTTGAAAGAGCAAAACACAAGGCTGGCAGCGAGACCTGCAGCTATGTAGAAGGAGGACCAGGACGAGGACGAGGAGGGACATGCAGAGTGCAATGGATTATGTCGACACAATGCACGTCTGAGCTGGGAAATACAAAAGAAATGAACCACAATGCATGCCACAGCACACACATACATATATTCCTACCACATATATACTCGTACATATGTACATATAACAACTCGTATTTCGAGCTAACGAGTTGCGGCTGAGTATATCATTCAAAACATGCAACCTGGAGCACTCACAGCTCTCGGAACTATCTCGGAACGGAGCCAACACCTCTGTGTGGCGGCAGCCTGGGCTCACTTAAAGCCATATTGTGTATAGATAACGTGTCTATTCAGACGAAAACTGATATGACGACAAAAACAGATGCAAAATGCAACAGAACGATGACGACGATGACGAAGACGACGACGACGACAACGACGAGTCACATCCTTGTAAGTACTAGTTGAGTAACAAGTTGGCTAAAATGCGGAAGCTACGAAAAAAAAGAAAAATCTGTTGCACACTTTTATGCGCCGACAGAAAGGACAGGACAAGTCAGGATACGGCAAGGGCACCGGCTCTGAAGGGCCACACGGATGGAGTCGGAGTCAGAGTCGAAGTCAGTGCAACTTGACGCTTATCAAAAGTTTTTGCCACATCGGAGACTTTGGCTGGCGTTGACAGCGCACAAACTTTACAGTCAACCAGGATTGCATTTTGCTTTAAAACGAAAGGCGACATTAAATTTATAAATAGTTAGTGAGGCAGACATTGTGATCCTACTATAGCATCTGTGGTTGGCAGCTAACCAGAACTTTGCAACTTCAATTGGCAATGCTGCTAATTACAAGGCCAAAAGTCACTGGCCAATGACCGCAGAGCGTATACGTAATGCGGGACAACCAACTGGTGCAACTTTTAACTGTGCAATTAGCTGTCACTCAACGCTCCACATTATCCAATTAAAACTGCCGGCCAGTAGCCCAGGGGCATCTCTCAAATATTCAACTCACAGGCACAATGCAATTGATGAGCCTATCATGCCCATTAGCTTCGACCAAAGTCATTTCAATTCTGCCATTTACAGCATGAATTAACGATGTCGATGAATCCTTCAATTGCCATATGGCAGATGGTGAGACTGATTGCCTTTGGCAAGACATTGTGGCTACTAAGTAAGGCTAACAACATAAATAGTCATATTATTTAATTTACAGATTCCCAGTACTCATATTATATTTGTGACAAATTTATTTTAAATGTTAAATTTTCAATCCAAAATATGTTACACCTGCTGTGTGCTTTTTTGACCCTTGACATGCTCACTGGCTTTAATGGCTAGCAAGCTATTCGCACAGACATTTTTTGGGTCAACTTTTTTGGTTTGTTGGCATTTAAATCATGTCTGGCCCGTTGTCTGGCCAGCGATGCTCCCCAGGGAGTCTACAAGAGCCATTTAACTTTTAATCCATCAAAGTGGTCGTCATTGTCGTTGTCGTTGTGCTTTCATGTCGATTTCAATAAGTAAAAAATGTTTTTAACGAGTCTACTTTCGCGGCGCTAAATGGGATAAAATCCACAAAAAAAGTAAAAAATAAATAAAACGTCAAATGCAGCATCACCCAAAAAAGAGAGACAGGCAGAGAGACTTACTCCCTGTTTTTTTCTTTTTTTTTGGATCCATCGATGGTAGAACGCGTTTTATTATACGAGTACTCGCTCTTGTATTTTACATTACACATTTTGGTTCTCCAGAGACAAAGCAGCCCCGAGACTAGCTCTCTATTGTGACTGCCGCCGTGCAAATCGCAGACTTTTCTCTTGATGTTTTTTGTTGTCGTTGTTGTTGTTGTTGTCCAAAAACGTTATAAATCTGCTGGTAATTGTGTAAAGTTCTCGAAAGCGCCAGAGTATTGCGATGCTTTTTTGCTGGGTAAATTGGATTATAATTTATTTTAATTGGCAAAAGGCAAATGCAACGATAAAACAAACAGAGCTATCCAAACAGCTAGCTCAAAGGAATTTCCCTTGTTTGACTATCAGTTTGTCTGTCTGCCTCTCTGACTGTCAGTCTGTCTGTCTGTCTGTGTGTTTCTGACTTTCTGACTAACTGCTTGCATATGCCAGACGTGGCTCAAATGAGAATTGGCCATCAAATTACGCAGCTCTGATGCGGTGTTCATTAGTCTAATTGTAACTCTTGGCTGGGCGTGTGCACCATGTCACCAACGTAGTCGTTAAATAAATGCCTTAACCCTCCGTGATTAGCCTTACCTTTTGGCCTGGCCAAAAGGTTAAGAGCTCCACACGAAACGATGCGTGACAGTGCTAAATTGTAAGTCATCCAGCCAACTTACGAATACCAGTTGTTTGTGTGTATTTGCACTTATGCGGCTTTTAATTAGAGGCAACAATAGAGGCTCCACCTTACTGGCCTAAAGCACACACATTAACAAATGAACGGCATCTAAAATGGTCCTCAGTTGGCAGAGCAGAATAGCCCAACAGACTTGACTTGGCCAAATTAACTAGCTCCAGTGACAGACCCTAAACAAACATGCTAACAAGTTCTTTGGCCAAGAACTTTGACTGAGTGCAGTCCTTAGCTATTGTTGAGAACGACTTGTTGGGTCAAGTACAGTAACTGAGTTTGTGAGCAATAAAATTGGCTGCCTCTGGAATAACTGACATCTTAACATACAAATTAATGCAATACAATACTCATACGACCTGTGGGACCTGTGCACTTAAATGCAAACCCCTCATATTAAAAACCATTATAATCAATTAAATTTTCCCCAAACATATGCTGCTGATACTTATACTTAGTTAACATATGCCCCACCACACCCCTAGAGTTACGCCCTCACTTTCCACATTTCCATAATTTTATGCACCCTTCAAACTAATTTCAGACACTTTCCATCCCCACTACGGGCACAATATTTTTACACATCCCTCTTTGCATGTTTATTTCTGTTTGTGAATTTCTTTTTTGGGGTTGCGAACTGTTGAAGTGACCCTGATTTAAGTCCAGCAACCTGTCGACCGAGTCGAGTCATCAATTTACAGCTGAAATTGAGAGATGTGAGTTCGGTCTAGAATTTAAGCGAAAATTTAAATGTTAATGTTTCTAGTCAGAATTATTCAAACGAGAGTGTGAAATGATTCAAGATTGAGTAGTCAAAAGTATAGAGTATCACTAAGTCATTCTTTATAGACTTGAAAAGTTCTTTTTGTCTTAACTCATAGTAATCGGAGATTGTGTTCAAAGTTGCTGCCATGAATTATTGAAGTTGTTATTAAAAATTACAAACGTTGACAGTAGCACGTTTCGTGTGTGTGTGTGAGTCTGATGTGTGTGTGTGTGGCATGTATGTGTTTTGTATTATTTATTTACTCGTATTATGGCAATGCGACGGCTTCGTATTTATTTTGTCATACGTGCGCGC
>JBAMBL010000825.1:0-16999 GCA_037043405.1 Drosophila subquinaria
AACAAACAAAATAGCTGTGAAATTAATTAAAACTGAATAACTTTTAATTTCGGCCAATTTTTCTTTTTGCCGTGATCACCATTTTCGCACTAATACATAATCGAAAGTGGAATAACACAACACTAAAGAACAAAACAAAAACTCACTCAATATACGAACTGAAACACAAAGCAAATAACACAAAAAAAAAAAAAAAATAACTTTAACCACTTATAATGGCTCCACCACAAAAACGCCAGCGTGAAAACACAGCAGCTGAGATAAAACTCCGGACACTGGATACATCCTCGCCACAGTTGTTGGAGTTGATCAACCAAAGATTTGGAGAGCAGGCTGATCTAATAAGACTTACTGAGCAGCGGATACTGGGCGAGCTGCAAGAACGTATTAACAATATGTCTTTGGAAATGCAACAGCTGATTGGACGAGTGCAGCAGCTTGAAGAGGAGGCAGCTGATGTAAAGTCTTTAAAAGCTAAGCTGATGTCGATGGAGGCCAACTGGGAAGCAAAGCTGCAGGTACAGGCGAATGAAGCCATTGCTGCTGATCTTCGCATTCACGGTGTTCCACGCATGGACGGTGAAGATTTACACACACTTTTCACTACACTGTGTTCGTCACTTGGTTCCGACCCGGCCCCTAAGCTTAGGGATATATTTCGAGTTAGACAGCGATCTGCAAACAGCACTGTGGACCCGATTATAATTGCAAAACTAGAGCACGTGCGTGAGAAAATCGCGCTGCTTAAGTTAATTGCAGATTATAGGCGAACGAAGCAGCAGCAACTGAGTTTAACGCAGCTGGGCTTTGAGTCTCACGTGCCCTTTTACGTTAATGAGCAGCTGACGAAAGCTCACTATGACATATTCAAAGAGGCTATGAAGATGAAAAAGCTTAATATGCTCACAGCTGTTTACACGCGCCGCTCTCTCGTACATGTGAGAGTGTCTGGAAGTGAAGGCTACATCTGCATAGGAAGCATGCCTGAGCTACTATCTCTTCGTGCTGATAACGCTCTCTGTCAGCCAGAGCAGAGCTTTCGAAATGGATAAGTGCTATCTGCTTAATCGTCACTGCTGTCTTTTTCTCTTTAAATATAATATTTTTAGCATTGTTCTCTTTAATGATAGTTTAGCTATCCGTCTTTTTGAATTTATAAGTAAGTCTCTTTGAATGATTTATGCGTGCGTTTCTTATTAATTGATAATTATTCATTAGATGCAGGATAATATGATTCAAGGGGCGAACAGTCATGCGGTTATCAGAATTTTAAGCAATCAACATAAAGGTCTCAATGTATGTCATATTAATGCTCAAAGTTTGACAAAAAAAATAGAAGAATTTAGGTATTTGTTTGTGAATTCAAAAGTGGATGTCATCTGTGTGTCCGAAACATGGTTTTTGTCTAATATGTGTGACCAATTGATTATGTGTGATGGATATAATGTGTATCGTTCTGACCGAGATAGTCATGCTGGGGGTGTTGCAATATATATTAATAATAAATTGACGGCAAACATTAAGAGCAAGCAGACCAATGAAAGTCCACTTGAGTACCTATTTGTAGAGCTAAGAGGCTTTACATATCCCTCTAAAATATTAATTGGCTGTATATACAGGCCCAATAGAACTATTGACTTTAACGAAATCTTAACTGAACTAGACTCGATATCCATTAGCTACAACGACATTATATTGACTGGAGACCTAAACAGCAACATGCTAGCGGAAAAACATATCTTTGACAGTTTAAAATCACTTGGACTTCATCTGATAAATTCCACTTCTCCGACTCATTTTACGAAGAGCAGTAACACCTTGCTTGATGTCTTCTTTGTAAATGACAAAAGTAAAATCCTTATATATGACCAAGTCTCAGTGCCAGTATTTTCTAAACATGACCTTATATTTACTACATATGACGTTTCACTTGACTATCCAAATAAAAAAATTACCTTTAGGGACTTTAGAAAAATTGACTATACTATGCTAAGAGCCGAATGTGATATACTTGACTGGAACATTATATTTAGCTATCCCTCTGTGAATTCACAGGTTGACTATTTTCAGACTCAACTTCTTCAACTTTATAACTCATGTGTACCTGTAAAAGCCAAAGTAATCAAAAGCACTAATAAACCGTGGTTTTCAGAGGAAATTAAAAAATTGATTCTCATACGAAACCAGGCTTATGTGAAATGGAAAAGATATAAGACCGAATATCATTATGCACAATTCAAAGAGAAAAGAGCTCTTGTACTCACAACAATAAATAGAGCGAAAAGTGCTTTTTACTGCTCAAAATTCAATAGATCAAACATGGTCGGACAGAAATGGAAGGATCTAAAATCACTTGGCATAGGGAAACAGAAGCCAAAAACTCCACATTGCGACGTGGACTTAAACCATTTAAATAGTAAATTTGTTCAATCTGATGTACCTGAAGTTGTGATTAATAAATATCTTAGCTGTGATAATAGATCTATCTGTGATAATAGTTTTAGCTTTGAATGTGTGTCTCAATGTGATGTCTTATAGCCTTTCCTCACTGAAACTACATTTCAGCATTTTAGCATTTTCGAAGCAAATGCTACTTTTTTCGTATACATTTCATATGGGAACTAGTGGTGGGGGAATAGTACATTTCTAAGGAATGTAACTACATTTTCAAAAAAAAATGCGATATTCATCGGAATTCAATCGATGTTTGGAGTTTTTTTTTAAATTGAGAAAGTACTATCACTGAATTTCTCAACTTTTGGCGCCAAATTTCAAACTGTAAAAAACTGTACTGTATTTTTTATTTAATGAAAAATTTTGTAATAATAAAATGCCGCATTTAGCAACAAAAGAAGTCAAAGACTGACCCCTATGGCTACATGAGTCAACATAACACGTTGTCGGTCGCAACAATCATTATTAATTCGTTATAGTTTCTTATTAAAATAAACTAAAAAAGAGTAAATATAAAAGTAGTGCTTATTGGTAAATATTTTAATATTCATTAGTATCTATTGAATTGTACAGGAAGTTTCTGATAAGGGCGCTACGATATGTTTTCACCAACAATCATTTATCAGAATCTAAGAATCCCTGACTCTTGCTGTAGTTGCGCTGAAACCATAAGAACACTGTCTAGAGATGGGCATGGGCCGTGCCGTGTCCGTGCCGTGCCTATTTAAAAAAAATCCGTGCTGGGCCGTGTTGGGCCTCAGTTTTTTCCAGCCGTGCTTGGGCCGTGCCGTGCCTCAAAAAGGAGGCCCATGCCCATCTCTAACACTGTCTTCAAATTTCGTTAATCCACAGACGATCCCAATCCATAGAGAGCTACGGCAAGCCCTTGTTCAATGAGAGCTCGTTAAAATGGTGTTTTCACTATGGGTTCCCTTTGCAATGGTTTATCTGAATGGTTTGCCAATCCGGAATAGTTGGATGATCTCCTAAACATCAGAGATTCTGTCCCAAGCAGCGAAATTTTCTTGAAATCCTTCCATTTGTTTTCTCGTATTTTTTAATTTCAGTTGTCAAATGAATTTGTAAACAAAACACAAATGTTTTGTAAATGCTAAATGCAAATGCTATGCTATGAGGACAGGCAGTTGCATACTTATCGATAGCACCGATATTTTTATAAAATGTACATTAGTGAGGAAAGGCTATTAGAATCAATATTAAAAATTAAATCTAATGCAATAGGCCTTGACGAAGTTGACCCAAAATTTTTAAAAATAGTATTACCAGATCTCTTGATTTACATTACGCATATTATAAATACTGCGCTTATGACCTCAACTTTTCCTGAAAGATGGAAAACTGCAAAGATCTTGCCAATTATTAAATCCAATAATGAATATAGGCCTATTTCCATTTTACCATTTTTGGGCAAAGCGTTTGAGCACATTATTGCTAAACAAATTCATAATTACTTGACCATTCATAACCTGTCAAGCGATAAACAATCAGGATTTAAAAAGCACAGAAGTTGTACTACTGCGATCCTTAAAATCACAGAGGACATTCGCAAAAATTCAGACGATGGTCAAGTAACTTTTCTTACACTTCTAGACTACAGTAAGGCATTCGACACAGTCAATCACGAAGTCTTGTGCACAAAACTTGAAAAACTCTTTGGTTTCTCTAACACAGCAGTCAGACTAATAAACTCCTACTTGACCAATAGAAGCCAGGCCGTAGTTACGCAGCATGGTTTCTCGTCATTTTTGTACTCTACACGTGGTGTCCCACAAGGGTCAGTCCTTGGTCCGTTGCTGTTTTCTGTTTATGTTAATGACCTACCAAGTGTCTTGTCAGAGTGTGAAGTTCATATGTATGCTGATGACGTCCAAATGTATGTGAGTCGTCCTTTGTGTAATATAAATGAATGTATTGACATCACCAACCGAGAACTAGTAAATATTGACGAGTGGGCAAAAGATAACGGTTTGGCTTTAAATCCTTTGAAATCTAAATGTTTAGTCATATATAAAAAACAAATTAACACGGACGGTCTTGAGAAAGTAAAATTAAATAATGATTTAATAGAATATGTTAAGCACATTAACAACCTGGGTTTTACCCTTAATAACACCTTGACATGGAATGACCACATAACAAAAATAGCTGGCAGGACGTACGGACTACTCAGAATACTATATATGACCCAAAGATTTGTCCCTGAGAGATTACGACTTCTAGTTGTGTTATGATCCGACTTGACTATCGCAACCAGATATCGATTTGCCGGCTAGCTATCGGCATAACTCAGGGATGAGTCGACCTCGATACCTGGCGATCTACTTTTGGATTAAAACACTTGGACTTCGGTTTCACAACACCTATACGGACAATCTGCTGGCAAGGATTTGGTGGACAGATGTCGATATCCACTCATACGACGCCCTCCCTACCTATAGTCGGCTTTCGATATTTGTGCCGACTCCCTAATCCAAACTTCACCCAACCTACCACATATTCACCTCACCCTAATAAATAAATTAACAAATTACTTTCATTTCAAACGTTATAATATTTAATCATTATTAATATTAATTTTCCCTAACATTTTTATATCGTATTTTACATTATAATTTATTCGATAGTTTTTAGTTTAACATTCAACACCTAACAGAAGTTACAAACTATCGCACGATACTAACAAAACTACTTTCTGGCAACCTTGTTTCAGTGGGCGCGAGAAAATGTAAACACAAACCAAACAGCTGATAAGTGCAAATGTTATGTGTAAGTGTAGTGTATAAATTTATCTAAATTATAACAATTAAGTGCTTATAAGTGTTTGGATCTAGTCTGGTAAGTATATATTCGGCCTAGCTTCCCTAAAGAGCTCTTATGGGACAGACTGGCAAAAGTGATATGCAGGTAAGTATATATGTATGTAACTACGTGTTTATGCACACGCACATATGTGTAAGCAATGAAGTATATTAAATTTACTTTGATTTACAGGTCATAGAACTGGTAGAACGACAACATGGATTCATACACCATTTCTGGTGCGCTCAGACGATGAGGCGGCACCTGCTGACTGAAGCAGCTTGAATGCAGGAGGATGCTGCGCCTGCTCAGAGAGGCTGATTGCTCCGGACGCGGTGTCTGACAGAACTGTGCCAAGCTGCCTGTAGGGACGGACTCACGGTTGCGTCCTGTGTGTGTTGGTGTCTCGCTCCAGTTGCTGGAATTATGTATCCCAACCAGCGTGTTGTGTATCGCCTCGTCTGTTGATCCCTCGCCGTGTGTTGTGTGCTGTGTAGTGTCGCTCCGTCTGGTGCCCTCGTTGTGTGCTGTTGGCTGCTTATATGCGCGTTAATGCGTAGCTGCTGTGGATGCTGTGGAGTCGCGTTTGGGTAAGTTTTAAATATTGCTTACGACGACGTCTTCTGTTTTATTTGTATTTTTATTTTCGCAGATCTGAACTGCTGGCAAACACGCGATTTTCTCTCGCACAAAAAAATAGTCTTCCTCCAACAGCAGCCACCACGCGATCCTCTCCAAACCAGACTAACTTTTTCCTGTCCCCTAACCTCATAAACTCCTGTCATCTCCTCATCTCCTATTCCCTGTTATCCGCTTTAAATGTTCTGGTCGACGCTGATTGGCCAAGCTGTTGCTGTATGTTTTTCCTGTGACCAATAGGTGGCGTTAGTAACAGCTTGTGTCTATCGATATTTCAGCGCCGACCATAACAGTTGCTAAGAGTTATCTAATACCAACTCTCTTTTATGGTGTGGAACTATTTGCAAACTGTGATACTAGGTGTAAGCATAAACTGAACATAGTCTTCAATAACATTGCAAGATATGTTTTTAACATAAGAAGGAGAGAACATATAACAAGCTACTCGAACAAAATATTTGAACTTAGCCTAGAAAACTGGACAAACTTGAGAGCACTAATATTACTACATAAAATAATCAACAATAAGGAACCAAAGTATCTTTTTGACAAAATCCAATTTACAAACTCCAGACGAATAAATAATGTTGTTTGCATAAGGCATAAGCTGGCCAGTTCTGAAAGGCACTTTTTTATTCATGCTGTTCGCCTATGGAACCAATTACCGCATTATCTAAAAACAATTACAGGCGCATCGCATTTTAGGGCAAAACTTGCTACACACCTTAGAAACTAAACTAAACTTAACTAAACTAAATTAAAAACAAAAAATAAAAAAATAAAATAAAAATAAATAAATAAATAAAATAAATAAAAATAAAATAAATACCAAACAATAGAATTATAAATAACAGTAAAAATAATAATAGCAGTAATAATAGAAATAAGAGTTATAAGAGCTGATTTTTTATAATTTTTTATTATTTTTTTTTACTTAAATTGTTTAATCTAAAATATTTTCTTTAGGCTTTGAACTTGAATGTATTTTTGAACTTAAGCATGACTAGCGCCATAACTTATAAGACTTGTCTTGTAGCGCTAGGAATCAAATCAAATAAATAAATAAATAAATAAATAAATAAATTTTTTAATAATAACAAACGGAAGCAAACTGATTTTTCGGTACCCCCAAAAGCCCACACCCATTTTCCGACCAGAATGCGGCCGCAGAGCGCTCGCGTACCCGATCGCAGATCAGACGCCCATCAGCTTCCTCAACGATTCTCGTTATTCGTTACAATACATACATTTGATACATTTGAAGTTGGAAAATCAAAATGAGACCCAAACATTTCTGAACAATCACGTATGGTCCCGGATCCAAAAACTGAAAGTGTCCGTCGCAGAAAACACTACGGAAAATAAAGCCAATGTTAAAATGCTTGGTGGGTTAGGTGAAAACTGTAGTCAAGAACATGCTGTTAGGCAGCCACTGTTAGACAACGGATCTGTTAAGCAGCCACTTTTAGACAACGGATATGTTAAGAAGACACTGTTAGTAAACGAATCGGTTAAGCAGCCACTGTTAACTATGGAAACTGTTAAGACAAAGAATGAGATTGTTAAGGAAAGACTGTTAGGGGAAAATAATGGGAAAGAAAGACTGTTAGATAATCAAACTGTTAGAGATCGAATGTTAGGTGAAAAAACTGTTAAAGAGTTATTGCAAGAAGCTGAAATTGTTAGTCAATATTTAAAATGATTTAACGATGAGGAAACAAATCAGTACGCAAGTGAACTGGCTACAGAAAAAATTTTAGATGGAATTAGCCACGATGATGAAAGCTGTAGTAATGAAATGCGTTTTGGACAAAATGCATCGGAAAGATTGTTAGAAGAAAATTTTGACAAAGACATGTTTCGCATCCATGTAGTAGAAGAAGCAGAGCAAAGCTATAATTTCGGGGAAGACGTAAATTTTAAAACACAATGCCGATTTATAAAAATGTTTAAAGATACATATGAAAAGACAAAGAGGCCGGATACTCCATTGATCAAATGCGAAATGAAAATATCTTTAAACGATGATAAGCCCTTTAGCTGTTCGCCCAGACGACTATCTTACACCGAGAAAGAAAAGCTTCAGAAGTTATTAGATGAGTATTTACGAGATGGAATCATAAGGCCAAGTGAATCGCAGAACGCCTCGCCCATTGTACTAGTGAAAAAGAAAACCGGCGAGTTACGGTTATGCATTGATTTTCGAAAGTTGAATAAAGTTGTAGTGAAGGACAACTACCCGTTGCCATTGATTGACGACTTGTTAGACAAACTTGAAAATAAAACGGTGTTTACAAAATTAGATTTAAAAAATGGCTACTTTCATGTTTACGTAGAAGAAAACTCAGTCAAATACTCATCTTTTGTCACACCGCTAGGACAATTCGAGTTCCTAAGGATGCCTATGGGAATAAAAACCGCATCTGCAGTTTTTCAGAGATTTATGAACAAAATTTTCGATGATTTGATTAGGCAGGATAAAGTGATAATATACATGGACGACATAATGATTGCGAGTAGAAACATGGAAGAACATCTAAGTACATTAAAGGAAGTCTTTTCAAGATTGGTTCATAACAGATTAGAATTACGTATGGATAAGTGCGAATTTTTAAGATCAAGTGTAAAGTATTTAGGATTTTTGATTACAAAAAATGGCATTCAGGCAGATGATACGGGCATAAGTGCAGTAAAGAATTTCCCAATTCCAGATAAGGTCCAAGCGGTTCACAGCTTTTTAGGTTTATGTCCCTATTTTAGACGCTTCATTAAGGATTTTTCAACTTTGGCCAAGCCACTTTATGATCTTCTCAAAAAGGAGACTGCATTCACATTTGGAGAGAAAGAATTAGAATGTTTTTCAATGCTTAAAGAAAAACTAATACAATCACCAGTGTTAGTTATCTATAGCCATAAAGACGATTGTGAGTTGCACTGCGATGCAAGTTCACATGGGTTTGGAGCTGTTCTTTTACAAAAGAAAGACGATGGAAAATTACATCCAATATTTTACTTTTCAAAGAGAACAACAGAACAAGAGTCAAAGTACCACAGTTTCGAGCTAGAGACATTAGCAATTATTTACGCACTTCGGAGATTTAGAATTTATTTGCACGGAAGGCCATTTAAAATTGTTACAGATTGTAATTCGTTGATTCTTACACTTAGCAAAATTGATTTAAACCCATGAATAGCCAGATGGGCTTTAGAGCTGCAGGATTACGATTGCAAATTAATTCATAAAGGTGGTGACAAGATACAGCATGTAGACGCGTTAAGCAGGTGCACAAACATTCTGATTGTTGAAACAACCGGCTTTGAAGATAATTTAATCATATGTCAGCCAAAAGACATAAATATACAAAATATCAGAAAACGATTAGAGATAAATGAGGACAAGTTTTTTAAAATGAGAAACGGAATCGTGTACAGGAAAGCTAATGATGGACGTTTGCTCTTTTATGTGCCAGAAGACATGGAGAATCAAATTTTACACAAATATCACAATGAACTAGGTCACATAGGTAGAAACAAAATGATGGACATTATTTCAAAGTCGTACTGGTTTGCGAAGCTCAAAGAAAAATGCGTAAATCATATCGAGAATAGCCTTAAGTGTGTCGCGTTTTCGCCAAAATCAGGGAAAACAGAGGGACTATTACACAGTATATCAAAAGGAGATAAGCCTTTTGAACTAATACACGTCGATCATTACGGTCCAGTAGCGACAGGTAGAGCTAATAAGCACATATTTTTAATTGTCGACGGATTCACGAAATACGTAAGATTATATACGACGAAGACGACAAAAACAAAAGAAGTGATAAAGGCATTGAAAGATTACTTCAGGGCATAGAAACATCAAGAAAATTCCAAGTAAAATGCTATTTGGAGTGAGCCAGAAATGCGAAGTTATTGATGAACTTAGAGAAAAACTAGAAGAATTAAGCACAGAGACAGATGTTAGGAATTTAGAGGAAATCAGAAATGAAGCAAAAGAGATCCAAAAAAAGGCCCAGGCCTATAATGAGGCACAGTACAACAAAAGTAAGAAAAAATGTAGAAATTATAAAAAAGGCGACTATGTAATGGTAAAAAATTTTGACACTACGATAGGGGCTGCGAGAAAATTGATTCCGAAAAATAAAGGGCCATATGTGATTGCAAAAGTTATGCAAAATGACAGGTTTTTACTAAAAGACGTAGAAAATTTCCAAGTATCTCGTTATCCCTATAACACCATGAATTGGAAATAAAAAGAAAAGTAGATAAAAAAAAAAATAAATAATTAAATATAGAAATTCGATTAATTAAGTTAAGTTAAGTTGATAGTTAGGTCCTAAAGCACTCAGAAATCAATTATTTACCTCAATCGGAGTATGATAACCCGTGCACGACTTGGATCGGAATAATTTAATAGAGTTATATGCGGACAAAATAAATATTTTTTTTTTAATTTTTTATTGTTTTTATTTTGTTTATTAGGTCCTAAAGCACTCAGAAATAAATTTTTACCTCAATCGGAGTATGATAACCCGTGCCGACTTGGATCGGAAAATTTAAAGATTATATGGACAAAACCAAGTTTTCACCTTAATCGGAGTACGATAACCCATTCAAATTTGCATCGAAACATGAAAAAAAAAGTATTTTAACACTGATTATACATTTTTCGATGATTTTTCATGTTTTGATGCAAATTTGAATGGGTTATCGTACTCCGATTAAGGTAAAAACTTGGTTTTGAGTTCTTTAGGACCTAATAAACAAAATAAAAAAATAAAAAATTAAAAAAAAAAAAAAAATTTTTTTGTCCCATATAATTTTTAAATTTTCCGATCCAAGTCGGCACGGGTTATCATACTCCGATTGAGGTAAAAATTTATTTCTGAGTGCTTTAGGACCTAATGAACAGAACTAGCCCGTATGCGTTTTAAAATATTGACTTTGACCAAATAAGGGACACCCTAATATATATACACAGACATTACGCTCTCTCGGTTGCTATCACGGCTGCTCTCTTGATTTTAGATATTCCCTCATTCCCTCTCATCCTTGCATTAAGATGTACATACACTAGCTTGTAAGAAACAGCCACGGGTCAGTCTTGATCGAGTGGTCGAATAAAGCAGATTACCGAGAACCATTTGTCTTCTACATTTATAATTTCTTTGAGCGACTTAGAACAATGAAAAAAGGATAAATAATGGATAAAGTAAAACAAAATAAAAAAAGGCATTTAAATATTATTAGTGGGAGGCAAGTACTCCCGATGTGTTTGATACCAAAATTAGAACTAAAGTACAATTGTGATCTTATGCTTCAAGTCAGCTAGGTTTATGCTAAAGCTTCTTTTCCTAAAGCTCAATAGCTCAAAAGCTGTGTAATTGAAAGTTCAATATCGGGACTATGTTTACATTAAGAGATGAAGCTGCGTGTGGGAATCTAGAGCTTTACATTAAATGTTTATGTTAGGAACTACGCTGGGCTGTTATGTTTATGTTAAAGCTGGGAGTCTGATAGGAACTGCGCAAAAGAATCTTTATCTTTGCACTTAGAGGTTGCGCTGTTATGTTTATGTTAAAGCTGGGAATCTGATACTTTGAGTTTGCGTTAAAAGATACAATTGGAATGGAAAACTAATTTGTAATGTTGTTTATAATTGCAATAAGAATTGCTCTGTGACCTGGGTGATAACTTACATACAAATGTATGTCTATAAATGTACATACCCAAATATAGCCAGACAGAGATAGAAATCAAGGGAAATTTTTGAATGTGCTTTATGAAGAGAATTTGCAACGACGCCTTGCCTTTTTTGTATATTTTATAATTAGGGTGTTCATTTTACCCTAGCAGCGTTGCAGATTGAAAACGTTGCAAGCTTGCTACGGGAACAGCGCTTTATGTGGAAAGCGTTGCACATAACCACAGTGTGCTGTTTTTTGTTTACATTTTTTTGAATATGTTCAACGCGTTGCACGTAAAGCGCTGTTCTCGCAGAAAGCTTGCAACGTTTTCAATCTGCAACGCTGCTAGGGTAAAATGAACACCCTATATGATAATATAAGGATAATATCATTGCATTTGCTCGATCATCAATCTTCATGAATTTATAAAATTTAAGGCGATTTTCCATATAAAATAATGTGAGTAAAAAGTTGAAAGGGTAGAGGGTATTTCATAGTTCGCATGTTTTTGTTCCGCAATCAACGAGCTCAGCCCGTCGACTAAAGCGGCCTCACAATATAAAATCCCTTCGTTCGAAGCGTCCACTCGAACAACATTGCCAGATCAGTAAAATTTCGCAGTAGACGCTTCGCAAAGCATTTTGCCTGTGACATTTCAGTTGTATGGGATGGGTTCTCTATAGGTTATTTGCTTAGTGACCATAGCTAAGTGCTGTAAAACGATATGTCGTTTCTCCTATAGGAGAATGCACAGCGTTAGCTCTCATATATGCTCAATAAGTTTTCACTTATTATCATTGTATTTTAATGCTTAACAATTCCCGCTAAAAGAATCACAGAATCTAATGCATTGCATTGTATATTAAATGTCGCGCGAGTTACGTCCCAACCAACGACTACCGATAAGGATATCGATAATAACAAAGAGCCACATAACCAAGACGGTATAAGCTTAGTTTGGTGATAAACGCTAACCCAACCAAATAGAAACTCCGATAAGATAATTAAAGTACATTTGTAAAATGTGGGGGAAAATACCTTATTTCACCTGTAGCAATTTACCTATGCACTTTAGAAAAAAAGTTAAAAGGTATGCATAACAGCCCTTCAAAATACCTTTTCAACGATATATAGATCGCATCTGTAGCTTTTATCGTTTGACTGCTATAATTTTAGCGGTTTTTAGCGATTTCCCGCTAAACTAGCTTTTTTTCGAAAAAGTCGTAGAACAAACGTTTCTAGATTTTTGATCGGGAACAAGTCCTCATTCAAACTTTTAAGCTAAATCAACGATTTGATACCACCACAAACAAACAAACAAACAAACAAACAAACAAACAAACAAACAGACTGACTTTTCATCTCGTTTTCGAGAAGGGCCCCTAAAAATTTCAAAATAATTTATCTTTTGAACCGGTAGTCCGATTTTGATGATCGAGGTGTCATTCGACGCGTATTTTTGATGAGAAATATGTAAAAAAATTCAACGAAAAGTTCACCAAAAGGCTCCAGCGGCCCCATTAGCCCCAATAATTTAAATTTTCCCCCTCCCACTTACACCTGTTTATCTCACGAACCAGGTGAGATTCCTAAAGTCTTAGTAAGCACATTTGTAAACTAAGTTGATACCTTTCGATCGGTATATAACTCGACCTGATCGGACAGTCATAGCAAATTTTCCATTCTTCCTGTGTATATATGCTAGTCGCCTTCGCACCCTTCGTGCTGCTTTCGTCACTAGCGCGGACTGCCGTCCGCAGTGATTGTATTTGTATTAACTTGTGGCAGCAATGTTTGCTTTAAATAAATAAATAAATAAATAAATAAATATTATTGATATTAACACAATGCACTTCTTGTGGATAAATGAATTTTGAAAAATATTTAAGCAGTTAAATATCCTGTTAATTTTTTCAATAAAAGTAGTCATGGCTAAAACATTCTCCCTGCAATGTGAACAGCCACAAGAATTTATTACGGTTCGCAACGCTGCAGCGACACTGTGACTAAACACCTGAGTGGCATATTTCACTTTCATTTTCTCTAAACAATGTATCTCCGAATTGTTTTGAGAAAATGAAAATGCTTTGAGGTCAATTTGGGACATAAACGAGTGGAATTTTTACTATCTTTATCAAATAATTCTGTTATAATTTTCCATGAAATAACGCCAACTGGCGTAGTAAGATCACGTTTTAAAATTATATTTCTAACAGATTTAATTAGATGTGGAGCATCAAAAATTGCAAATATTTGCCTGCCGTTTACAGAAAAGCTCGGTGTATTTGGTTGAACACCCCATCTCTTAAAAACGGCTCTATTGTTCGAGCCCTGGTCGCAGACAACCGCTCTCACATTAAGCCCTATAGATTGTGCGGATCCAATATTGGTTTCCAATTGATTCATAAGAGCTTCATGTTTTATACCATTGGTAGTGACGGTGTAACTCAAAACATATTTTCAATTCTTATACAATCCTCTCACCATAAAAACACACACATGCTGTCCCAAAAGTTGGGTCGTCTTAGTGCCATTGTTTTCGAAGCCCTCTTTTCCCAAATTACTCATTTTATCAACAATTTTGTTCAAATTTTCAAGTTATATGGGATTAAAACTAGGCTTCATATTTTTTAAAACAGCCCATCTCGAGATTGTACTAATTGAAGGAAGTTTCAGTTTAAAAACATCTCGAATATATACATATGCTCTTGCTGAATAAAAATAAATGCTTTGCATAATTTGTCTTTCAGCTGTATTGTAGACACTTTTCTTTTTCGGAAGCAGTTTGCGTAATACTTTTGCTTCATCAGAAACATGAGTCATATTTGATATAATTGAAAGGACATTTATTAAATGTTTAGGTTTTCTGAACTTTCTAAGGACCCTTCGACGCAAGTGTGTTCTTATTAAAGCGATAAACCTCTGGTTTAGCTTATCAAAACTTTTTTCTTTCATTTTATTTGGCCAAAGTTGTTAAATATTTTTCCTTCAACAACTGCAACTGTAGCTTGTCAGATCTTTCCATGTCTGAGCCATCTGATTATCTTTAAATGTTAGGAGTTCATCTAAAACGTCTTCATCACTGCAAGACTGCCCAGGCTCTAGTGGAATGCTTGGGCAGTCTTGCAATGATGACGAATGCATTACACTAGAGCTTGAGCATTCGTCATCAATGCAAGGCTGCGCCGGCTCTTGACGAGTGTCAGAAGAGGGTGCTTTGGACAATTTGGCTCACAATCGTTTAAAAATTCAAATGGGTCATCGCTAACAGCATTAGACAATGTCAAAGGCATTTCGCATAAATGTCTAGTGGGAACAGCGTCAGCCTTGAGTCTTTTTTCCCTAAATATTAGCTCTCAAAATGCCGATCACGAAAAAAAATACTCTTTTTTTTTAAATTTTCCATCTAAGTTGAAACTTTTAATCCATTTATTAATATATAAATCATTTGATGGAAAAGAAAAACAACCTAATTGGATAATCTTTAGAACTATTTCTATAGCTCCAAAGGCACGCACACACACAGACACAAACTTAGCACACAGAACTTCACTTATTTATGTAAATGATTAAAAATATATTAATACTAAAATCAAAAGTCTAATCAAACTTCTAATCAAAGGTTTAATCAAAAATTATATCAATCAAAGGCTCCTTGTATCAAATGTGAAGCTGTACACACAGACACAGCCACAAAAGACGACACTGCACTGGATTTATTAAAATTACTTGCATTGCACTAGCACTCACAATCACAAGCACTTGTTTCAATAATATAAGAAACTAAAAGCAAATTACAATGGTCGGATAAAGTATTTTGACAAAGCTGTGTGCAATGTTAGATCGCTTGTAGTGATAAACTAAAAGAAGTAACGGGTCTCTGTAAATGGCCAAAGTAAAGTAGACAATATTAACTATTAAACTGAGAAATATTTTGTTAATTCCTCTATGCGTTCTTTTTCTATTAACTGAAATGCAAAGACATTGCAAAAGCTAGGCGGAAAAAAGTATTTTGACAAAGTATTCTCTAATAGCACTAGTTTACAGCCAAAATGCAAAGTGAATGAAAGTATTTTTTTCTTATGGACTTTGGCCTGCTGAACACGAAAATTGCATATAAAAATTCTTTTTTGGAAGCGTTTTCGAAATATTTGAATTTGTTCGAATTTTCGAGGTTACTCCAACACTTTTGAGTATACTTCCAAATCTACTTATCCTTATTTGTTTGCTCTCACGGCTGCTCTCTTGATTTTAGATGATCACTGCGGACGGCAGTCCGCGCTAGTGACGAAAGCAGCACGAAGGGTGCGAAGGCGACTAGCATATATACACAGGAAGAATGGAAAATTTGCTATGTCTGTCCGATCAGGTCGAGTTATATACTGATCGAAAGGTATCAATTTAACTTACAAATGTGCATACTAAGACTTTTAAAAACTCACCTGGTTTGTGAGATAAACAGGTGTAAATGGGAGGGGAATAATTTAAATGATTGGAGCAATTGGGGCCGTTGCAGCCTTTTTGATTTTTTAATTTTTTACTATTCTAATCAAAAATACGCGTCGAATGACACCTTGATCATCAAAATCCGATCACTGGTTCAGAAGATAATTAATTTTGAAATTTTTGGTGCCCCTTTCAAAACGAGATGAAAAGTCAGTCTGTTTGTTTGTTTGTGTGTCTGTTTGTTTGTTTGTTTGGATCAAATCGTAAATTTAGCTTAAAAGTTTGAATGAGGACTTGTTCCCGATCAAAAATCTAGAAACGTTTGTTCTACGACTTTTTCGAAAAATCGCTAGTTTAGCGGGAAATCGCTAAAAACCTCATAGCATCCAAACGATAGAAGCTACAGATATGATCTATATATCGTTGAAAAGGTATTTTCGAAGGGCTCTTATGCATGCCTTCAAAATTTTTTGTTTAAGTGAAAAGGTAAACAGCTACAGGTGAAATAAGGTATTTTTTTCAGCATTAGAAAAATCTACACATGCAATCACTTTAAAATATGTTATATGTTATAGGCAATTTGATTCCGCGTTTTTTGACATGTAACACATATCTGTCAAAATTCGTTTGGACAAGATATTACCTTTTAACTGAATATACCTTTTACCTTTACACTACTGCATGTACGTATGCAGTATGTACACTGCTTGCAGCGTAATGCGGAAATAAACTGCTTGCAAGTGGTGAATTCCTTTTTGCGGCAGATAAATCATTTTATAATCAAAAATATAGAATCGTTTGTTCTACGACTTTTTCGAAAAATCGCTAGTTTAGCGGGAAATCGCTAAAAACCGCTAAAATTAAAACCTCATAGCGTCCAAACGATAGAAGCTACAGATATGATCTATATTTCGTTGAAAAGGTATTTCGAGGGGCTCTTAGGCATACCT
>JBAMBL010000828.1:0-18846 GCA_037043405.1 Drosophila subquinaria
CATAATATTATAAGGGAATATATATGCATATGTATGTACTCATCAAGAGAAAATAAAACAAGCACCTCCTGTGCGCTTTGAATTTAATGGTATCCAACTTCAGATGGGATCCATTGGATCAATTGCTAAAGTTGAGTAGTAATTTACCAATGATTTATTGGATATCCACAACAAACTTCACTAATTTCACTAATTTCACTTTTTATTTCTTATTTCACAACGTTATTAGGTGACGCCTTGTTTGATTTGCAAGCTTCGATCAATTGATTGCAGCGACTCAGAATGGCGATACTCGATAATACGCTAAAGAGGGCTGCAATTCAAAGTGATATCGATGCAAATTGAACTAATCATGATTCAACTGATAAAATGAACCAAATCAATTCGTCAGTTAATTAAATCAGATTTTCTTTGGAAATGATATGTATTAACATTTTTTATTATTTGTATTCATCCATATGTATATATGTATGTATGCCTTTGTATATGGCTTTGCCTATGTAAGGCAAAAGAACAGCAGTAACAACAAAAAGGAATTTATAATGAAAAGGGAAGTCATTATTGTTGGAGAAGAACCTAGATCCGCCTGTTCCTGAATATATGCCATTAAGATAATGTTATTATGTATTTTTAATGTATTAATTGAGCATATTTTAAATATATTTAAACTATTTTAACTATTTCTGAGTGATATTTTAGAATAATGTTTTGAGCAATATTTTTTTAGAGATATTTAAATATTATTATTTTATATATTTATAAGCTATGTATTTAAGAATATTTTGAATATAATATTTTAATTATATTTTAGCACATTTAATCCAGGAGTCAAGCAGAGATAGGCACTTAATTAATTAAAGTATAAGCGATATTGATTTGGGGAAGAGATGGAAGAAGAAGAGCATTGCAAAATGCCGCCCAAAAAAAGGGAAAGTAAATGGCCAACTGGTGGCAGCAGCCGAATTAATAATACAACAAGAAAAGCAAAAACATGGGGATAAACAGAGAGAGCAAGAGTTTCAGACGAAATTGGTCTAGAAAACCCACACTAAATGTATGGACAGACACGCACTCACACACACACACACAAGCACACAAAAGTGCGCGCAGCTAGGCCGCACAAAATTCGCCCGTGCATATGTATGTATGTATGCGCGTGCCTGTGCGTGTGCAAGCACGCTCGGACAGACGGACAGCCTCAAGACGGACAGTCTCAAAACTGTCGCGGATATGTAGCCAATTGAAGATAACACTTGTTGAAAACTAATTGGGCACTTTTTAATAGATATTATAGCACTCACCCCTTAGCATAATATTATAAGGGAATATATATGCATATGTATGTACTCATCAAGAGAAAATAAAACAAGCACCTCCTGTGCGCTTTGAATTTAATGGTATCCAACTTCAGATGGGATCCATTGGATCAATTGCTAAAGTTGAGTAGTAATTTACCAATGATTTATTGGATATCCACAACAAACTTCACTAATTTCACTAATTTCACTTTTTATTTCTTATTTCACAACGTTATTAGGTGACGCCTTGTTTGATTTGCAAGCTTCGATCAATTGATTGCAGCGACTCAGAATGGCGATACTCGATAATACGCTAAAGAGGGCTGCAATTCAAAGTGATATCGATGCAAATTGAACTAATCATGATTCAACTGATAAAATGAACCAAATCAATTCGTCAGTTAATTAAATCAGATTTTCTTTGGAAATGATATGTATTAACATTTTTTATTATTTGTATTCATCCATATGTATATATGTATGTATGCCTTTGTATATGGCTTTGCCTATGTAAGGCAAAAGAACAGCAGTAACAACAAAAAGGAATTTATAATGAAAAGGGAAGTCATTATTGTTGGAGAAGAACCTAGATCCGCCTGTTCCTGAATATATGCCATTAAGATAATGTTATTATGTATTTTTAATGTATTAATTGAGCATATTTTAAATATATTTAAACTATTTTAACTATTTCATGAGTTTTGAGCAATATTTTTTTAGAGATATTTAAATATTATTATTTTATATATTTATAAACTATGTATTTAAGAATATTTTGAATATAATATTTTAATTATATTTTAGCACATTTAATCCAGGAGTCAAGCAGAGATAGGCACTTAATTAATTAAAGTATAAGCGATATTGATTTGGGGAAGAGATGGAAGAAGAAGAGCATTGCAAAATGCCGCCCAAAAAAAGGGAAAGTAAATGGCCAACTGGTGGCAGCAGCCGAATTAATAATACAACAAGAAAAGCAAAAACATGGGGATAAACAGAGAGAGCAAGAGTTTCAGACGAAATTGGTCTAGAAAATCCACACTAAATGTATGGACAGACACGCACTCACACACACACACACAAGCACACAAAAGTGCGCGCAGCTAGGCCGCACAAAATTCGCCCGTGCATATGTATGTATGTATGCGCGTGCCTGTGCGTGTGCAAGCACGCTCGGACAGACGGACAGCCTCAAGACGGACAGTCTCAAAACTGTCGCGGATATGTAGCCAATTGAAGATAACACTTGTTGAAAACTAATTGGGCACTTTTTAATAGATATTATAGCACTCACCCCTTAGCATAATATTATAAGGGAATATATATGCATATGTATGTACTCATCAAGAGAAAATAAAACAAGCACCTCCTGTGCGCTTTGAATTTAATGGTATCCAACTTCAGATGGGATCCATTGGATCAATTGCAAATGAGTGTAATACCAATGATTTATTGATTCCACTTTTTTATTTCTTATTTATTTTTATAATATGTGGGGGCCTGCGCTTGCCCACATATAGCCATATGACATACAAAGTACGCCTTACAGAACCGCTGCCTGTCTATTCTAGGTGGAGCCCCGAATATTGGCTGGTTCTGTTTTTGTTGATCGCGAGCGCCCTCGAGGGGACCATGCGACAATATGAGGATATAGATGTTTATAGATATGTATGCTCTTAAAAGAGCATAAAAAATTCCATGTGGATAGAATATATTGATACCATAATGGGCTCCAATGTTAGTACTACTTAAATTAATTTTATTGTTAGTGAGACTAATTTGTACTACGAAGTAGTTTATAGATTAATATATTTATATATTTATATATTTATATGTTTATAGGTTAAATATTGACATGTTAATGGGTTAAGGCTCCCTTAGCCAATTTAATGTTCAAGTATTTATACAATTATACGTTAGACACTGATACATTTATGGAATTCGGGTGTCCCTCCACTTAAATGTGAGAGTATATATTAAAAGTTTTGAATAACAGTATAATAACATGTTTACTAAATATTGATAAGTTTAAATATTGAAATATTGAAACATTCATTGGCTTGGGTGTAATTAGTTATTATTGATAATGTTTATAAGTAAAGTATGAACATGTTTATGATTTTGGGTATAATGCTATTAAATGTTTAAATATTTATATATTTATATGTTAAATGTTGAAATATTTATATATTTATATGTTAAATGTTTAAATATTTATATATTTATATGTTAAATGTTGAAATATTTATATATTTATATGTTAAATGTTTAAATATTTATATATTTATATGTTAAATATTGAAATATTTATTGGTTTGGGTGTAATTAGTTATTTAAATGTTTGGATATTAATATGTTTATATGTAAAATATGAACATGTTTTTGATTTTGGGTATAATGCTATTAAATGTTTAAATATTTATATATTTATATGTTAAATGTTGAAATATTTATATATTTATATGTTAAATGTTTAAATATTTATATATTTATATGTTAAATGTTGAAATATTTATATATTTATATGTTAAATGTTTAGATATTTATATATTTATATGTTAAATGTTGAAATATTTATATATTTATATGTTAAATGTTTAAATATTTATATATTTATATGTTAAATATTGAAATATTTATTGGTTTGGGTGTAATTAGTTATTTAAATGTTTGGATATTAATATGTTTATATGTAAATTGAAATGTTTATGATTTTGGGTATAATGCTATTAAATGTTTAAATATTTATATATTTATATGTTAAATGTTGAAATATTTATATATTTATATGTTAAATGTTTAAATATTTATATATTTATATGTTAAATGTTGAAATATTTATATATTTATATATTTATATGTTAAATGTTTAAATATTTATATATTTATATGTTAAATATTGAAATATTTATTGGTTTGGGTGTAATTAGTTATTTAAATGTTTAGATATTAATATGTTTATATGTAAAATATGAACATGTTTATGATTTTGGGTATAATGCTATTAAATGTTTAAATATTTATATATTTACATGTTAAATATTGAAATATTTATTGGTTTGGGTGTTATTAGTTATTTAAATGTTTAGATATTAATATGTTTATATGTAAAATATGAACATGTTTATGATTTTGGGTATAATGCTATTAAATGTTTAAATGTTTATATATTTATATGTTAAATATTGAAATATTTATTGGTTTGGGTGTAATTAGTTATTTAAATATTTAAATATTAATATGTTTATATGTGAAATATGGACATGTTTATGGTTTTGAATATAGTGCTATTAAATGTTTAAATATTTATATATTTATACATTCATATGTTAAATATTGAAATATTTATTGGTTTGAGTGTAATTAGTTATTTAAATGTTTAAATATTAATATGTTTATATGTAAAATGTGAACATGTTTATGATTTTGGGCATAGTACTATTAAATGTTAAAATATTTATATATTTATATGTTAAATATTGAAATATTTATACATTTATATGTTAAATGTTTAAATATTTATACATTTATATGTTAAATATTGAAATATTTATTGGTTTGGGTGTAATTAGTTATTTAAATGTTTAGATATTAATATGTTTATATGTAAAATGTGAACATGCTTATGATTTTGGGTATAGTACTATTAAATGTTAAAATATTTATATATTTATATGTTAAATATTGAGATATTTATTAATTTGGGTATAATTGGTTATTTAAACATTTAAATATTGATATGTTTATATGTAAAATATGGACATGTTTATGGTTTTGGGTATAGTGCTATTAAATGTTTAAATATTTATATATTTATATGTTAAATATTGAAATATTTATTGGTTTAGGTGTAATGAGTTATTTATATATTTAAATGTTAATATGTTTATATGTAAGTTATATAAACATGTTTATGGTTTTGGGTTTGATGCTATTAAGTGTTTAAATATTTATATATTTATATGTTAAATATTGAAATATTTATTGGTTTGGGTGTAATTAGTTTAAATATTGATATGTTTATATGTAAAATTTGGACATGTTTATGGTTTGGGTTAACAGCTATTTGAATGTTTAATCATTTTGAGTGTTTAAGTATTTGCGAACTATATATTCATATTTTAGATATTAGAATATTAATGGGCTTAAATGCTTAATTGTTTATATGTTAAATGTTAAATATGACTCTGGATTTCAGGTCATTTTAATGTTTATGTATTTATATATTTATATGCATATATATTTATTTATTTATTTGTTGAAGATTTATTTGTTTATATGTTTATATGTTTAACAATTGAGTAGCGATCTATTAACAATTTTGGGTTTAAGAAGTTTAATATTAAATGTTTAAGTGTTTATATGTTTAAATGTTCATGTGATGGATGCCAGTAATTGACATATACACATTTATATATTTATAATTTGGGTACAAGGCTGTTTAAACTATCTGAGAGTTAATATATTTAAGTATTTATATGTTATATTAGTTATTAAAATGTTTAGATATTTATATGGTTATATACGCAGTGTTATCTTTTAGATATTTGGGTATAAGAATATTAGTGTATTTATATAGTTATATATTAATTATTTATTCCATTATAGATTTGAGTATGTATCTATCAATTTATTTAAGTGTTTAAATGCTTATATGTTTATAAGGTTAAATATTAAGTATTGACATATTTACATATTTACATATTTGAAGTTATAAGTTTTTAGGATATTTTATATGCTTATATATTTATGTTTTTGCAGATTTATTGCATGTTTATAATTGTTGTATTTATGAGTTTATATGCTTAATCAATCAGACAACTAAATGTATGCTATAGGGGTTGCAAGTTGCAAGAGCCCAAAGAGGGGCAATGTAGACAGAAAAACCTGGCAAAAGGGAGGGGCAATACAGGCAAGAAAACGAGCAATTCAGCTGAAAGGCAGTACAAAGCAGAAGTTACTTTGCATTGGATTGATCAATCCAAAGGAGAAGCAAAATGGAGAGCACATTTGAGGAAGACGCCAGACAACAGTTACAACAGCCAGGTCAGGTCTTTACTGAAGGAACAGTAGCAAAAAGGCGCACATTTGAACCTATTGCAATGTTTGTAGCATATAGTGTATGCAGCAACATGAGATCTACAATTAAAGACAATATTATTTTCAGTTTTAAACATGGATTTAAGTTTAATTAAACAATATATGAATGAGCCTTCAAGGCTAACAAAGATGTTAAGCACGTATGCTAGAATATGTAGATGAATATAACGATTATAGCTACTAAATGCTTAGATTGAATTAAGTAGTACATTTCAATATGCGTGTATGTTAATATAAAATAAAATAAAATAATTAAAGAAACAAAAAAAAAGCTAATGGAGGGGTGAGACTGAAATTCAGAAAATGCAGTGAAGATGAGGTAAGGAAAGGTAGGGAGAAATAAGTGTTGTCTTAAGATAAGGTGACGAAGATCCAGCAATGATTATTAAATCATGGTCCAGACTGACGAGGGCCTCCAAGGGCAGCAGCTCTAGAGCAGAAACCTCCACTACGACGATCTTCATGACGAATCAGGACACGCGCATCGGCAGCAATCTGATCAAGCTCACGTCTAATTCCCGAGGTTGTGAGAATCGGACAGATGTCAAAGATGGGAGCATGGCGACCCCCACAGCCCTCACAGTGAGCCCCTGTGGGGATTCCTGCAAGTTGGAAGATGCGCTTTAAGCTGGCAGCATAGCGTTCCAGTTCTTGCTTCACCCTTGCCTTCTCATAGATTGGGCATCCCGTGAATGTGGCAACATGGTTGCCACCACAGTTGGCACAGTAAGCCTTTTGCTGAGGAGCTCTGGGGCACTCAAAAGCACGGTGCGGGCCTGCACATGCGAAGCAGATGAAGCCGCTGCGAGTGCAGTCACCGGTCTTGTGGTCAAATAGAAGACACTTGAAGCACTGGTTGACCCTTATGCGCGGGGTGTACAATTGCAACGGTGACAATAAGCTGGGAGCTGTTGAGAAAATTACAATTAGCATCATTTTATAATATATATTTGTGGGAGATGTTTGTTGAAAATATGAAATATGTGGGTAAGAAACAAGTGTTAATATAAATTTAAATATATATATAGTTGTGAGAATAATTATGAAAATATATGTAAATATGTGTTGAGTATGTATATTAATGCTAAGGGCCACAACAACAAAATGTGTCAACTTCTTATATGTATGCGTGCATCTGTAGCAAAGTTTGAATTTGCTGCGTATTTGCTGCGTGATTCAAAACTAGGGAAACTACTTCTAATATGGAATAGGAAAACAACAGGACAAAGAGGAGCAAAGTTAGTGTATAATTACCAATGTTCCTTGAGTATCCATTAGTAATATCACTTTAATTTTTTCGGCAATGTAAATTAGCTAACGCTTTTCCGCCTTGCAACTTTCGATAAATTGACTAGTGCAGAATGGCAATATACGATAGGACACAAGAAAGAGGGTTGCAACACAAGGCAAGATCGATAGAAGGAGTTAAATATGACAATCGTCAGTATTTTTTGAATTGTTAGTCAATTCGATTTTTCTTGTTAGGTTGAGGGATTATATGAATTTATTTATTTGTTTAATTATTTACTTATTTATAGGGAATTTATGGTTTTTAGGTGTTAGGTATTTATATGTTAGATATTTATATATTTAAATGTTAAAAATATTAATATGTTTAACTGTTTGTACATTAGATATTGTCATATTTTGGGTACGAGTAGAGAGCTATTTAATTATTCAAATAATTATATACTTATATGTTAATATGTTAATATGCTAAATTTGAAATATCTATGAGTTATATGGGTTTAAGTGTAAATATTTAAATGTTTGAGAGCATATTAATTATATGCTTAGGTATTAAATGTTGTCATATATGTGTTTTTATATATTATATTTATTATATTTATGTATTTACTTATATATATATATATGTTTATATATTTTAATACTTCAATATGTTGAGCTAAAAAGTCATTTAGATGTTTAAGTGATTATTTATTTGTACATATATTATAAATTTATATATTAATATAATCATATATCTATGTATTCGCATATTTATTTTTTATATGTTTTTTATATATTCTTATAATTTCATAACCTGAAGCGTTAAATGCTTAGACATTTATGTATACGTATTTATATATTTGCTTTGTTTAAATATATATATTTTTAATAAGCCATATAACAGCATATTCATATTCATACTCATATATATATTTTAGTTTTATTATCTTTATTTTTATTTTATATTTTATAAGCTAGAATGTTTAGAGTATTAGATGTATACATATTTTTTGTAATATACGGACATATTTATGCGTTTAGCGGTAGACTATTTAAATGTTAGGATGTAGAATATTGGAAAGAGAAAGGTTTAATTATTAAATAAATTAAAATATTTGCGTAATCATATTAGTTAATTTACATATTTGTTTGTTTATACTTTTGTATGTTAGTACATTCATTCATTTATATACCTATTATTCATATATTTATATATTTACATGTTTATAGGTTTATGGTGTATTTATGAGTTCATTTATCTGTAACAAGTGCAACCATGTTTATATGTTTGAGTATATGGTCACGTCAAATGTTTATATGTTTTAACTTATATTATAAGATGTTGTTGATTTATTATATATTAGCGTATTGCCTATTTAAGTAGTTAGTTATTACATTTCATGTTAATATTAATAGATTTATATATATTATGTTTTATATTGCTATAAATATTTTAATTTTTATATTTACATATTGATATGCTAGTATACTGATTATATAGTAGTAAATAATAATTATTGTTATTTTAGTTATTTATTTATTAAGTGTTTAATTATTAAGATATTTATGTTTATGTAGCTACATATTATATATTTATTCATAAAATAGTGATAAACAATAACGGTGTTTCTGTTATTTTATATTGCTCAGGCATGTCAGTTTAATTTATTGGCATGTGTATATATTTAGTTATTTCTTCTTTAAATTTTTATTTATTAATATTTATACTGTATATATATTTATTATTTTTATGTTTGCAGTAATTTATGTTAATTTTTCGAAATGTTTGTTTATTGATTTAAATAGTTTGTTAAGCTGTTAATAGTGTTTATGAATATGTAAGCACTTATATCTATAGATATTAGCACATAAGAGCAGTTCGTTTATATCTTCGATCCTTAATGGATCATATACACAGTCATTCATGTAATAATACCTCACACAATTAGTACCCACTTGATCAAAGAGAAAGAGGAAGGGCAAACCTATTATGATGGTTGAGAGTCAAGTGCAATCAGGGCCTTTGAGAGGAAGGAGAGGAGCAAGTATGGTCTTTTGTTTAGCGATTGACAGGAGGCGTAGAGTTAACACCTATAGGGAGGACAGTAGCAAGAGAGAGCACAAGCAGGCAAACGGAACCAACTTTTAGGTAGAGAGTGTCAGCAGGTAGTAGGTAGAACAAAATGCAGTAACAAAGGAGTTGGTACAAATGTGTTGTAACATATTTATTTATTTGCTCATTAAGTTTCATGAGTGAGTGATTGAACATGTTTTGGAATATAATATAATGTAATGTATGTGTATTATAAAGTTGTTTTATATATAAGTATTAAATGAATTAAATGAGACATTTAAGCAGAATATAGTAAACTTTTAGATAGAACAAAAAGAAATAATAAAAACATAATGTGAAAACAAAAATGAAACTAAAAACTTAACCCAAAATGAAACAGTAAAAAGGATAATAAGCGAACAAAAAGGGAGAATAACTCAGTAATTGAGTGATTAATTCTTAAGTGCAAGTTAAGATGTCTTCAAGACATTGTATTATAAACGTAGAAATTATATGAATATACACATAGTGTAAATACAAATAGTAACAAATATGTATTATATGTAAGTATAATAATAAAGGTAAGTAAATAAAGAGGGAAGCAAAAATAAGTGAGGGGGTGGGATTACAGTCAGGTTGAAGTGATGTGGTGACTGATCACAATCTGACAAGGTCAGGAGCCTGTCCAGGGGCTCGGCGGCCAGATTGTAAGCGTGGGCCAGCAGGAGAGGCAGCGTCAGCAGCTAGTCCAATTGAACGGACAGCACCCTGAGCACGGGCGACAGAGCCGCTCTTTTCCCGCTTGTCCCTGGCCGCCGCGTAGATAGGACAATTTGGCCAGCTGGCCACGTGGTTGCCACCGCAGTTGGCGCAAATTGCATCAATTAATCTCGATTTAAGACAGTCGTTGCCGCTATGAGGGCCTGCACACCTGAAGCAGATATGTCCAGGGTAAGGGCAGTTGGCAACCAAGTGGTCAAACTTCTGGCACTTAAAGCATTGATAAATTGTTCCTCCAGCCGCCACCATTGTGGTGACTTGGAAGGTGCCGAGTTTATCCAATTTAAGGATGCTGGGGCTGCCTTTGTTCTGGATCAAGTTTACTCTGAAGTCAATGGTGGGTGCATTGAGTTTGCCTCCGATCACGTTAGCGATTCCTTTGGGGGAAAAACCCAGCCGAACAAGCTGCGAATGGATCCATGTAGTAGGTATCCTTGGGTTGAGGCCTCTGATGACGTATTTTCCAACTTTGCCATCTGTTGGGTTGACAGTAGTTGGGAGGCCAATTTTCATGAAGAAACTGTGTAGTTTCTCCATGATTTCCTTGCTGCGGCACTCAAAGATGAGAAGGTTGTCAGACACAACCTTGTTAACGAAGGTGCCTTCTCCAAGCAGCGAGGTGACTCTATCAATTATATTGATAGGATTGATCATACCGTGGTTAATCAGTATTTTGTGCGTTGTTGGCTGGACAGGGGCCGGAGCCGGAGGGGCTGGAAAAGCCGGAGCCAGAGGAGCCGGAGAAGCCGGAGCCGGAGGAGCCGGAGCCGGAGCCGGAGGAGCCGGAGCTGGAGGAGCAACGCTGTTGTTTGTGTGCTCAGGGCTGAGAATTTGACATCTCACCGGGGGAGAGTCAACAATCATGGAGTCATCTTCTTGATTGGAGTCTTGGTCACTATCATCGATGACAACCTCGACGTCTTCATCCTCATCGTCAACGTCGCCCACGCCGCCCTCAGACTGCCCCAGAACGACTCCTCCATTGCCGCCACCTTCAGTCTCGGAGCAGCGTCGGCCAGCAGTCGTCTGCTGTTTGATTTTCTGCGCTTCTGCGACGCACTTTGCGACGAATTCATGCGAGCGAAGCTCGTCCGCCTTGCTTGGAGTGGAGGAGGAGGAGGGATTCATCTCTTTTCCGAGAGTGGCAGAGGATCTTCGCACCAGGGCGGCTGATCGGCTGATGTCAGTGCGCGGCTTGAGTTTTGGCAACTTTATGCCAAAATGCTTGTTGATGCTCTCCTGAGTTTTGGGTGTCTTGCTCTTGAGGTCCTTGAGCGCAGCTTCAGAAAGAGCCCTAGATTTAAGGCTGGGGGCGCGTCTGGCAGGCTTAGAGATCGGCGTCTTGATTGGAGTGTTGGCTGAGGCACCTTCTTTGGGTGGAGATTTTTTGGCTGACATTGATGTGTGAGCCGGCATTTTTGTTTTGTTTTGTTTCGATGGAGCTGTTGAGAGAAATCGAGGCGTTAAGCATCATTGTGTAAAATATTGTAAAATATGTTTAAAACCATGTGAAAATATATGTGAGTAGATACAAATAGAAATAGATGTAAATATATGTGAGAAGATATGAATATGGATGCAAGAATATAAAAAGAATATATTATAAATTATCTATTTTATATTATGTTATATATTATATTATATATTATATACATATTGTATACTATATATTATATTTTATTATTTTTTGAATGGTAGAAAAATGTAGGTATGTGCCAATAATCAATATAAGCATCAATATTTATAATTTTGTATAATATATTAGATGCATCAACGCCAGATTGGAGAGTACACAGAGCTCACAGTGAGAGCGGCCAAAAATACGACTTTCAGATGAAGAAAATCGAAAAAGCGGCCGCGTCTCACTCCCCTCCTTCCTCTCCCCACCTCTCTCTTGACAATTTTTAAATAGATTCTTAATCAAAAAAAAAAATTTTTTTTTTTTCTTTTATTTTTTAACAAAATGCAGAATTTAGTGTGCACTAGTAAAGCGTTGAGGAAGTCAAGCCGCAGAATTGCACAGACTGATTAAACTCACTTTTAAGAGAAGAAATGTTGTGTATGTGTAAGGCTAAGTGCCGCATTCACATACATATAGGGATGTCTGTCCCCTTTTCCTTTTCTCTTTAAGATTCTTATCGTATTATATGTGTGAAGAAAAAGTCACACGCACACAAGCACATGAAAGTGAACACAATAAGGCAGCGCGAAGTGTGCCTGCGTGCATGTATGCAAGCACCTGCCTGACCAAGTGAGGCATGTATAACAAGACAGTCTCAAAGGCTGTCATATAAAAACAAGCACAACACTATTAGCACAACATTAGGGTATGATAGAAAACTTATAAAACTTATAAACTAAAAAAAAAGGAGGAAAACCAGCCACTTTTGATAGGACTGCACATTTTAACAGTATTACAGCACTATGCAAACAGGGGAATAATATTATTAGAAGACATGGTAGTTGTATATGTGCTTGTAAATGAATATCAATTTTAAGAGTATAAAATTCAAAATAGAGCACATGCCTATTGCGCATTTTAATGAAAAAAAAAAACACCAAATACACCAATAAAAACCAGGAAAATAGCAAGGAAGCAGTTTAATACAGAGCAGAGGATCAGTGTGACAGCGTGAATAAGGATTATGTTATACTTGTAAATATTTACCAATATTTTCTTTAGCACACACAATAAAATAACAGGTTTGCACTTTTTCCTTTAATTTTCCTTCTCTCTCTTGTTTTTTCTTGGTGAAGTAGCTTGCAAACGCCTGTCCTGTGCCGGAACTTGCGATAAATTATCGATAAGTTGGTTGGCTCAGGGCGGTGAACTCGATAGCAAGCAAGAAAGGGTTGCAGAAAGAAAAAGAAAGGGTTGCAATTCAGAGTGGGAACGATAATAGAAGAGTTTACGTTTAGTACGATAGTTGACGTACCATTCAATTCAAATTTATCGGTATCGCTTTCTCAAACAGTTGAGAGAAAAATTTATAAATTAATTTATTAATATAGTATAATATGATTTAATAGTATAGTATAACTTAAATATAAACACGTGTATGGATCTGGTCTACTAGCCACTAAAATGTTAATAGAGTAGTACAATTGTAGAATTGTAGATGATGGATGTGGAAAGAGAATATAATTGCACCTTTATATGTCAGATATAAAGATATTCATGGGCTTGTAAGTCAGGCAATTTCTTTTCCTGATAAGTAACTGCTGCAGCTTTTAGATGAATGGCGTTTAAATATTTAGATATTTATTTATATGTTTGTTATTTACATTATTTATTTGTTTGAGTGATTGTAAATTCATAGGCTTATTTATTTCTTTCTTATGTATTTTTAATGTTTTATAATGATTTATAATGATTTATAATGATTTATAGTTTATAATTTATAATTCATAATTTATAATTTATAATGAGCTCATTTAATTGGGTGTTTTAGTAATTATTTGTTTTTATAATTGTACTTATATTTATATATAATTGGATTTGGTTTATTTATTTTTTGAGTATTTATTATTTATGTATTTTATATGTTTTGTGTTTATATTTATTTTTGCATCTTGGAGTTTTAATATTTTTTAATACCTTAATATTAATATTTTATATATTTATGATTTTTAAGGTTTTATGCTATGCATTTTAACATTTTTATAGTTATATTTTAATATTTTATGCATTTGAAAAAATTTTATTTATATTTTATTATATTTTTTGTATTTTTGTAATTTTTGTATTTTAATATTTTGACATTTCACACTTTCACAGCACCTTTACAAACCCACACGTCCCAACAAATTGATTCACTGACACATCCACACACCCCCACCCCACCTAACTCACTCAATCATAAAAAAAAAAAGAACGAACTTTAAGAACAGTAGACATTTGAACTGTTATTGGGATTATACACTTGTGTGCTTAAGCCCTCACATATCAATGAGTAGGGATGGGACATGCATACGGAGGAAGGGGATGAAGGGTAGGGAGGGAGATTTAGTTATGTGCAGTGAGAATAATGTAGTAATAGTGATAGTTATAGTTGTAGTTATCCTTTATTGCGGCCAGCCGCTTCAGAGTATCTGAGAATGTAAAGATAACAATACATATGTCAGTAGAGTCATCATTGCTGCTGGCCTCCAGGATGGAGGAAAAAGTATAGTGAATGCTGAGGGAGAGAGAGAGGAAGAGAAGAAAGAGGAAAAGAGAAAGAAAAGGAGGAGGCTCTTAAAGAATTGTGAGGGGGCATACCCATATATATATGTATAAGTTGTATATTGTGGAGGAATATATTTAACTAGTTATAGTTGTAGTTATCCTTTATTGTGGCCAACAGCTTCAGAGTATCTGACAATGTAAAGATAACAATACATGTGTCAGTAGAGTCATCATTGCTGCTGGCCTCCAGGATGGAGGAAAAAAAAAAAAAGAAAAAAGTATAGTGTATGCTGAGGGAGAGAGAGAGGAAGACAAGAAAGAGAAAAGAAAAAGGAAAGGAAAGAAAGAAAGAAAGAGGGGAGTTTATTTAAGAAATGTGAAGGAATATATATACATATATTTATATATAAGTTGGAGATTGTAGATAATTATATTTAACTATAGTAGATATAAGAGTATAATAATATAAAAATATAAGAGGAGCAGAGTAAGAAATAAGAGTATTAAGATAAAAGTAGCATATATGTAATATGCGGCAAATAATGTAACATGAAATATGGAATAAAACTAAGTTAATATGTGAGATGCTAAGTCAGCATTAAAATATGGCGCTAAGTATTCCTACAAAATTAAGTATCACTCGGCACGTTAGGTGCATTTAAGTTGGAGCAAAGTGGTGGCTGAGAGGTTGCAACTGGTTGAGAGTTAGAAGCGTTTCCCGAGCCGAAATTAGCTATGAGGCGCTCAATTTCTTGGAGTTTACCATTGAAGTTGCAGATACTGTGATTAATGTCGGTTATCCTAGCGGCTGCAGCAGAAGTAGAAGGATTATTCGGGTCAAAGTCAGAGGGAAGGGAGTGGCGCAATTCGTAGATTTTAACAATTAGGCCTAACCTGCTAGATTGGAGGGTTTCCAAACTAGGGTTATGCCAGGGATCTATTATGACCTGAGGTTGAGTGTGAGCGGGTAATGGAGCAGCAAAGGAGGATCGTTGAGTGGATCGATCCTTATGGGATTCAATCTTATTAGTAATGTATTGATATTCAAAGTTTTGATTATATAGTTCTTTTATTATGTAGTTGCGTTCAGCAGGCTTAATTTGGAATCGGAGTTTAGAGATGCTAAGTGTAGAGTTTGACTCATAGGGCAGTCTAGATCGTAGTTCTGTAATCTTGTTCTGTATTCTTTGCTGTTTAGCTAAAAGGTTCTCAAGGTAGATAGAAGTCTGAGGGGGAATGGCTTGATTAATCTGAGGAGTTGGCGGAGTTGGTAGAATAAGTTGATGGAGTGGTCTAATGTATTTATGAACTTGTTGTACGTACCTGGTTCTACTTTTTTCTAAACGGGAGGGGATGTAGGGATGATTAACAATATTTCTGGCTTCAATATTGGGATGGTGGTGTAGCCTTGCGACAAAGTTGGTCGTGAATCTGTCATATGTATCCTCAAAAGTTCTAACTTTAAGATTTTTATGAAGGGTGTCACTACTGATCTGCTCTTGAGGAGAAGAAATAGATTTCAGAGTGGTGTATTGGAAACTGGCTATTGATTTTACATTAGTTGGACTAGCGAGGGAGCCCCATACAGGTAGACTGTATTGCCAAAGGGGGGCAATGAGCTGTTTATAAAGAAGAGTTTTACAGTTTAGAGGGAGTTTACTGTCTTTGTTGATCAACCAGTTTAGTTGTGATTTACGAGAAATGAGTTTTGATTTAAGAGCAGTAGTATGTTTACTGAAGTTTAATTTTTGATCTAACTTAACACCTAGATAAGCATGCCAGGGTTTGCTTTCAATGAGTTGTCCCATTAATTTGGGTGATTGTCTAGGAAATAGAATTTCGTTGTCTTCTCTGAGGGAGTACATGACATGTGCTGTTTTACTGGCGTTGATTTTAATACACCATTTATTAGTCCAAGTGGAAAGAGCGTTAAGCATAATGGTGACTTTTTCAATAGCAGTTGAAGAGGAATCAGAGGCATACATGACAACAGTATCATCCGCGTAAGTAGCAAGGAGAGCCATTGAATCATGGAGTGGGGTTGTGAAGATTGTTTCAGGAGTAGGTAGGTCAGCCGTGTAGACTGTGTAAAGAATAGGGCCTAAAACACTACCTTGAGGAACACCTGCTAAGATGTTTTTAGGGGAGGATCTTGCACCTTTGTGCGATTCGACCATAAAGGTACGATCAGAGAGATAGTGGCATATGATGATATGCAAGGCTGGTGGGAGAATGGACTTGAGCTTGAAGAATAGGCCTTGATGCCATACTCTGTCAAAGGCCTCCTGTACGTCAATATAGACAGCAGAACAGAAATATTTCTTTTCAAAGGATTTAAGAATGAACTGTGTGACTCGCGCAAGTTGCTGTTCTGTAGAATGTAGGTAGCGGAAGCCAAATTGATGATTAGGAATAGTTTTTGAGAACGTTTGCACTTCTAGCATGCGGGCGAGTAGGATACGTTCGAGAATTTTAGATAATCCAGATAGAAGACTGATAGGTCTGTATGAGGAGAGAAGATCAGTAGATTTACCAGGTTTTGGAATCATAGTAACAACAGCCATTTTCCATTGAGTAGGGAAGTGGCCAAATCTTATTGAATTGTTGAAAATAAGGATGAGGTATAGGAGGGCAGTATTAGGGAGGGATTTAATTGTTTTATTATCAATTTTGTCCAGTCCGGGAGATTTGTTGTTTTCTAGCTTACTAATGAGACTTTTTATTTCATTTAGAGTAACAGGGCGAAACCTGGGAGTACTAAGTGATTGTTGCAGATTAGTTGTAATGTCATTTTCAATTTCATTTTCAATTGTAGTACGCTCGCTTTCAGAGTTTAGAAGAAAGGGCTTGAATCTTTCTTCGAGGTGCTGAGCAAATGCTTCAGCTTTATCAGTAGGGGAAGTACACCAAATATACCAATTATTGTTGTTCCTAGAAGTACTTTGAGAGTTCGACGTGAAGATGTGACGTCTTACAGGAACATTTGGAGTAGGTTGCCTTTTTATCTGCTTTGTAAATTTCCACAGTTTTTGCAAGCTATATCTGTCTTTTGGGTCAATTGATTGAAGAGTTCTATCTAATCGTCTAGCCTTATTGGCTTCGAGTGCTTTTTTAAGTCTTTTCGTGGTAATTCTATGCATTCTTTTAGAGTGTTGATCCCGAAGGACAAGGTGTTTGTATTTGAAGTAGCGTTTAGCAATTAGGATATTTTGAATATGACGATTTGGAGTGTAGTGAATTCGAAAGCGGCTATTAGTGGGCAAGTGAGAAGAATTACTAGAAGCAAATGCTGCAGCCTGATGGATATTTCTTGTTAGGATGTCGACAGCATCATCAATATCTGGACCAGAAAGAATTTCCGTGTTGAGATGAATGTTTTGGTTAAGCCATAATTGGAATTTTTTGATGCAAGCATTCGCTGGCAGAATGGGTATGTTATGCGGAATGATATTTGGTTTGCTTGAAAGCTGAATCAACAATGGAAGATGATCTGAGCCAAGATCAAGGGACGAATCAATTTGTAAGCAGTTATCTTTGATGCCACAGTAGATAGCAAAATCAATAGCCGAGGGCCTGCTTCTTTGAGCGCGTGGGAAATGAGTTGGAGAGCCAGTGGCCAAAATATTATATTTATTAGTTCGCAGGCAAAGAGCAAGCTGTGTGCCTACTCTGCAAGCGCGAGTGTTACCCCACCAACGATGTTTAGCGTTCCAGTCGCCTGCAATTATGAATCGAGGTTCAAAGATTTTGAAAATGTGCTCAAATGCTTCTGAAGTAAGGGCTGTCCTAGGTGGACAATAGATAGCGGCTATAATTAAGCGAGGTTGTTGGGGGAAGGTAACTATGATTGGAGTACATTGGATAGTTTCTGTGATAATGCTTGGAATAGCAATATGCTCTATTTTTTCATTAATGATAACTGCTGAGCCACCACGCCTTTCATTCCTTCTATCTGTAGGATAGTTAGCAAAATATACATGGAAACCTTTGATTCTGATAGAGTCAGAGTCAATCAAATGTGTTTCAGATATTGTAACGATATCGATATCATGTTGATGGATATATGTTTTAAGCTCAGAGAGCTTGTTCCGAATACCCGCAGCATTCCAGGTGATGATCCTAAGGTTATCTGATTGAATGTCAGACATGATGAGGTGCGGATAGGTTCCGTGTTGAGAAGAGCTGTTATGAAATTAAAATGAACTCCTAGATACCCC
>JBAMBL010000829.1:0-16403 GCA_037043405.1 Drosophila subquinaria
GTAGGCCATGTAGCACGACAGTAGCCTGATCGGAGCTGACTGGAGCTCCAGGCTTACTGCCGTATTGTCCTCGTTGCTAAAGCTATGGAGCAGAAAGATACTTAAATGCTTTCTAGCTAGTATACAGGTTCGAATATTACCTTGTGATTCAGCTACAACAAGCTTGTATTCTGGAGCGCGTAATCCAGAGACCTTGCCACCCACAATCCAAGGCTCTTGAATCAGCGCTATGTCGGCTCCGTTCCCAGCCAAACGGAGCAGTAGGGCCGCAGAGGCTGCTTTACAATGGTGGAGGTTTATCTGCAGAATCTTTAGAGACATCTGAAGATATACCCTCCACCACTGTCGTGTTAGCGTCCTCGTCGTCGGACGCCACATCGGAGGTGAGCTCCATCTCACCCATTTTGCACAGCGCACTTAGGTCGCGCGTTATAGTGGATGCATCTGACGTGTATCCATCCAGTTCGGGCCGCTCTGGGGCTTCTAGCTCGGTGATATCTTCCTCGGATGGTTTGTCCGGAAGACCTTCACTTGATGTTGCGTCTGACTTATAGACGCGGATGTACACGGAGCTGAAACCGAAGTTTAGCTCCCCGCCAGCCGCGTCGATTGGGGCAAGTGACTCCTTGTTCAGGATCATCACCGCTTGGTTCGTTGGTCCCTGCATTTCCTCTATCTTCGCCACTTTCCAATCTTGGGTTGGCAGACTTGGGTTGCACCGTTGTAGCATTTTGAGAAGCCGCTCTGGCTCTTTAATGGAGGATGGGATCCACAGTCTGGCCCGAGGGCGGACTGGGACGTCCTTCCAGTTGACGGCGACCAGCTTGGCGCCTGGATAAACCTCTCCGATGTTGGAGACCGCCGTTTTGTACAGCTCTGCCGATCGCTCATCGTCGCAGGCTATTACCTTCACATTCCCCTGGAACCAACCGACGTCTTTGCAGACAGGGGGAGGTCCAGGTTCCTGCTCCAGCAATTCAAAGCAGGCGGTGGCCAGAGCCGTCTCCACCCACTTCCACTGGTTCCTCGGGATTGCAGCGTTGCCTTGGTCGAGAACCCCAATTAGGACTCTCTCCTTGGCGATCTGGGCAAAAGATTTGCCCTGCTGCACTCTCGACTTCTTCGCACTCGGCCCGGGTGCTTCTTGGGAGCGCTGTCTCTTGGTTTGATCCAGCGCTCTTGGTGCTTGCATGTCGTAATCAGGCAGCACAGTCTTCGCCCATTCCACCTTCTTCAGCCAATCGGCTGACCGGTTTGAGCCTGTGCTTGCTACATGTCGCTGGAGAACCCATCCAGCACTTCTCTTCTCCGTGTAGGAGAACTTTTTGCCGACGCTGGCTGTAGGAACTTCTCCCACCGTCCCTGTACCAGCTGGAGCCTTGGCCGCGCTTTGAGCGCTCTGCTTCGGTTCCGAGGTATCGGGGGGCGGCAGGATGATTCCTTTTACCCCAAGGCCCGGGTGAAATGCGGGTTTGCTTGGACCAGCGGCGTTTGTACAAGCGGCTGGCATGGTGACCGTCGCCGTTGTATTGATTGAGCATTGGCCAGGCTTTAGAGCCGCTGCCGCTGCCGAGGAGGAGGAATCCAGGATTCCGGTTGGCTTTTTCGGAGTGCCAGGCTCCTTTGTGTTATTAGTGTTTTTGTTAATGTTTGTTTGTTTATTTTTGTTATTTGAATACATGTTAGTGTCCCACGAGCTGCGGAGAAGGGGTGGTCCGCCTGCACAGAGATCCGCACTATGCAGGTAAGGCTAGCTAGTTCGGAGGGCGCCAGGTATCCGAACGCTCCGTTTACGACTGAGCTATTTTTGGTTAGGGCCCCCAGCCAGGTTGACTATCGGCACGGGTCGCATTACACCTTAGTCCAGCCCTAGGTACCTCAGACCATGACATGTGCCCCATGCATATAGCAGAGCTATTAAGGAGCAAAACTATATACATGGGGCAAAAGTCTTGGCTAACACCAGCTCTAAAGAGCTACTGGAGTGTTATTTCCAGTCGGCACCCTCGTGGAGGGTTCAGTCGAGGATTTTTGCCGGCCTGCGGAGTATCCCCAGGTAATTCTCAGTCGCGGGGACCTTTCCGCGCTTGAGGAGGCCATCCTAGATCAAGTCATACTGACAGGGTGGGACACTGCCGTTTCCTTCCTTGGAACACTTGTGTACACACTTGTAAGTGGATAAGCATTTTTAAGCAGCAGCAACAAATAATTGATTTTTTTGAAGAAATAAACATTTTAATAATCTACAATAGTTGAGAAATTAATCAACTGTGATAAAAGTAAACGATTAATATCAAAGTTTATGAAATCATCAAATTGATAAATAATAATCAACATTTAACTAAACCAAAACAAATCCCGCGCAAAGCGAGTAATTGCAACCGCACATCGTACACATACACTCTTGCATATACACATACACACACTGCAAAACCACTCAAAAACAAAACAAAAGCACTCAACAAAACAATAAGCAGAGGATAGAGCATACGTTGGTCAGGATGCCACCAGTCACCAAGCGCGCACGCGAGAACACCAGCACTGATTTAAAGGAGCGCCGCCAGTCTGAGGCAATGTCATCGCAGTTGATGGGCATGATCAACGCACGCTTCGATGAGCAAGCCAGTCTCCTGGCAACCAACATGAGGGAGGCGGAAGAGCGCATTCTAAAAGTTCTCCTGGTCCGGCTCGACGACATGGCTGGTGAGGTAAAACTGCTCGGCGAGAGGGTCCGTCAATTGGAGTCGGAGGTTAATGAGCTGAAGTCCGTAAAGCATCGAGTGTCTATATTGGAGGCAAAGGTGTCTGCGCAGGTTAATGCGAACTATGCATGTGACCTTCGTATGCATGGCCTGCCATATGTGGAGGGCGAAGATCTGCGAACACTATATAACACCCTATGCGTCGCACTGAATCTAACACCGCCACCAAGAATACGCGAAATTTTTCGAGCGAGGAGGAATGGGCAATCTGTAATTGATCCCGTGGTAATTATAAAATTTGATAGTCCACGTGAAAAAACAATGCTGCAGAGAGCTGTCGGCACTCATCAAAGAAGCACGAAAGAGAGACTAAGCTTGCATTTGCTTGGTTATGACTCTCAGGCCCCTATATACTTAAACGAGCAGCTCTCGAGAGAAAATTATTCTATTTTTAAAGAGGCAATGAAGCTTAAAAAGCTTAAGTCGCTCACTGCCGTTTTCACTCGTCGAGGTCTTGTACACGTGAAGCATAGCGAGAGCGACAGCGTGCATGTAATTGAGCGCAGCGATAAGCTTTTAAAGTTTTCTGAGAGTAGAGAGCATGTCTTGCGCTCTCCCTCTCCTATTGGCGCTCCCGAAACAGCTGCTGATCGCAATGCAGCTGGAAATTTTCGTTAACCCACTGATGACCCTATTTATTGTATTCGCTGATATTTATTTTTATTTATCTATGTTTAAATTTAGCTTAAGAATTAGTAAGTTTTTTAATGTAAATGTCTGTTCTTCGTTTTTTACAAAATTTATGATCAATATATCGAATTATAAGCGTGCATTTCTAATCATATGTTATTGCAGTGCAGGCTAGTCTAAGCAGTTCTATTACGAGCAGTGTAGTTAGGGTATTGAGTAGAAGGCATAATGGTCTAAAAGTCGTCCACATAAATGCTCAAAGTCTGGCTAAAAAAATTGATGAGTTCAGGTACCTTTTTGTTAATTCTGAAGTTGATGTTATTTGTGTGTCCGAGACCTGGTTTGTCCATAACTATTGTGACCTATCAATTGTGTGTGATGGATATGATGTGTATCGTGCAGACCGTGTAGGGCATGCAGGGGGTGTTGCAATTTATGTGAATAAGAAACTTAGTAGTAGGCTTATATCCAAGCATCAACCGGACAGTGCAATAGAATATTTATTTATTGAAGTGACGAATAGAGAAAGACATCTGAAAACTTTAGTGGGTACTGCCTACAGAGCTAACAGATTTATTAACTACTCTCAGTTGATGGACGTAATTTCAAATATCTCTCTTGCTTATACAGACATAATCATTGCTGGCGACTTAAACAGTAACTTGTTAACAGAGAGTCATTTGCTTGAGCAAATGCGCTCAGTAGGCCTTAGCGCAGTCAATGTTACACTCCCCACTCACTTTTCAAACACATCTGATACCCTATTAGATGTAATTTTTGTAAGTGACGCCTCTTAGATTCTCCTGTATGACCAACTCTCTGTACCTGCTTTTTCTAGACATGACTTAATTTTTATGACATATGATATTAACATTGACTCTAACGACTTAACAATTAAATATAGGGACTTTAAACATATTGACTACAATGATTTGGATTTAGAGTTAACTTTCTGCGACTGGACCCAAATATATAACTCACTTGATGCTGACACTCAACTAGATTATTTACAAAACAATATTTGCACCCTTTATGACAAATGCGTCAAGCTAAAATTTAAAAAAATTAAGCAGTCTCAAGCGAGCTGGTTTAATAATGACATTAAAGCTCAAATTCGTCTACGAGACAATGCATATGTTCGCTGGAAGCTTTACAAAACGAGTGAGCTGAAAGAACGCTTTAGACAACTTAGGATTATTGTCAGTAACCTCATTAAGTCGGCGAAGCGTAATTTCTACAGTGCCAAGTTTAGTAATGCAATATCTTCCCGACAAAGTTGGAGTGATCTAAGGAGATTAGGGATTGGGAAAATGAAGCCCCAACTTAAGACTGAAATTGAGGTGCAAGAGCTAAATAATAAGTTTGTTCAAATCCAAGTACCTGAGGCTACTAACAACACGTACCTTAATGCTGTATCCCACTGTGATAATAGTTTTAGTTTTATGTGTGTCCGTCCTTGTGATGTTTTAGACAGTGTCCTGGTTATTAAATCCAACGCAGAAGGGCTTGATAAAATAAATCCTAAGTTTCTAAAAATACTCCTTCCTTCACTCTTACCACATATAACCCACATATTTAATACAATTTTTACAACATCAATCTTTCCTTCAAATTGGAAAAAATCCAAGATTATTGCGATTCCAAAAGCTAACGACGAATTCCGACCAATTTCAATTCTGCCTTTTCTGTCAAAAGTTTTTGAAAATTTAATGGCTAAGCAAATTAATTACTTCTTAAGCACAAATGATCTTCTTAGCCCTAAGCAGTCAGGCTTTAGAAAAAACAGAAGTTGTACCACAGCCATCCTCAACATTAGCGAGGACATTCGAAAACAACTTGACTATAGTAAAGTGACACTTTTAGTGTTACTTGACCACACAAAGGCTTTCGACTCTGTCAATCATGAGATCCTCTGCACTAAATTAACAAAACTATTTAACTTTGAAAATTCTGCAACTAAGCTAGTAGAGTCATACCTTAAAGATCGAGTACAAGCAGTCGTCTCCGGGCTCTCTGTGTCAAGCTTCCTTAGCACAAATCGTGGGGTTCCTCAAGGATCCGTGTTAGGCCCTTTATTATTCTCTGTTTATGTTAATGATCTTCCAAATGTGTTGTCTAACTGTGAAGACCATTTGTATGCCGATGACGTCCAATTTTATGTAAGTCGTCCGTTAACTCAAATTAATGAATGTATCAATGTGTGCAATATTAATCTTGATAACATTTCGCAATGGGCAAAAAGTAATGGTCTAGAATTTAATCCTAGAAAATCAAAATGTCTAATTATTTATAAAAAAAGCCATTGATTCTACACAATTGCATGAGCTGCGCATATGTAGAAGCCCTATCGAATATGTCAACAGAGCCGCCAATTTGGGAATTAACTTCAATAACAACTTGAGTTGGAGTAATCATTTATCCATAGCGACAGGCAAAACATATGCGCAGCTATATTTGCCAATAAAATTTTTGACCTTAGCCTTAAATTGTGGATAGATTTTAGATCATTGATTCTCTTGCACAAGATCCTTGTTTCTAAGGAGCCTTTATACCTGTTTAATAAAATTAAATTTGCTGCGTCGCAACGCACAAACAACATTATATGCCCTAGAATTCAATTAACTAGCTCGGAAAATCACTTTTTTGTCTACACTGCCCGTTTATGGAACAATCTGCCTCACGCCCTGAAAACTATTAGAAGTGCATCGCAATCTAGTATTAAGCTTAAACGACATTTGCAGACATTAGATCTAGTAAATAATAATTAAATCAAAACTACTTAAAAATTTAAATAAAAATTAAAATTAAATTAAATAAAATTATTGTTAAATATAGTTTTAAAGATAAAATAATTTTTGTAACTTGTATTACACACACATTGTGACTAGCACATTAAATAATAAGTTTATACTAGTAGTGCTAGGAATCCAAATAAAGAAATAAATAAATAATAATAATTATTCATTTCCGGGTAGGTTACCTGGTCATTGAGTGCACAGACCAGAACTCGGCAGACTGGCTGGCGATGGTAGCATCACAGCTACATTCCTGGAAGGGTTTACCCCTTGATTGTAGGATGGGGGATGACATACCGTCACCCCATACCATCACGATCTACCTGCCGAGAAGTACGGACAGAGAAACGGATGACTTGCTGGTTATGCTGAGTAACCAGAACAAGATCGAGACTCAGGAATGGAGTGTCATCTCTAGGAAGGAGGAAGGAGGAGGTGCCCTTCTGGTACTTGGCATCGATGAGATGGCCAGGAACGATATAGTGACCAGAGGTCACCAACTTTTCTTCCGCTTCGGGTAAATCCCCGTTAGCGGACTGAAAAAGACGGCGGATAAAACCGCACCCGCATGCGAGGACCTCCCTCCAGCGGGACAGAATTCGGAGCCGTCCCCGGCAGCGAGCGGGTCCAGCGTCTGTCCGGCAGGTCCTTCTAATTCATTGGAGGATCTTGCCGAGGACGAAGATCTGGCGGATCTCACACTGGATCCCGCTGCAGTTGAGGAGATGGACCAGCAGCCGGCCATGTCGTCCCAGGAGTTCCAAGACGAACTGGAAGGAGCGGACGTCACTCTGACGCCACGCGATGACGAGGGGAGCTCCCGGCCCCCCTCGTCATGTGAAATGGAGCCGCTGTAATAGTGCGATGACGCAAGTCATCAGCACTAAGCTAGCCCAGGTGAACATCCACCGAGCGAAGGCGGCCTCGGCCGTCCTAGCCAGGATGTTCACCAACCAACACCTTGGGCTAGCGTTGGTACAGGAGCCATGGATCAACAATGGCATCAAAGGTCTGTACACAGCGGACTCAAAGGTAATCTGGGACCAAAAAGACCCAGAAGACTTTATACCGGAATCAGTTACTGCGTGACCTAGGTATTTGATCACTTTCCTGAAAAATTCCGATTTTTCTGGTTGGAGTTTTAAATTTGCTCTGTTTAATCTTTCGAATACTAATTTTAAATCGCTGACATGTTCTTGGAGTGATGATGAAAAAACTATAAGGTCGAGGTAGATTAGACAACAATTACCGTTAAGGTCTGCTAAGATGTTATCCATCGCTCTTTGAAACGATCACTAATCTCCATTTATTGTTATTTGAAGCGTCGGGCTTCTTTGACACGAGGAAAATTGGTGAGCTCCATGGGGAATGGCTGTGTCTGATAATATCTTGTTTTAAAAATTAAGTGATTTGTCTTTGTATTTTTTTGTCTTTCTACGAGACAGTATCGAAATGGTTTTGTATGTAATGGAATTTCGTCTGTAGTTTGTATTTTATGTTTCACTAGGTTAGTGAAGGTCAGGTTATCTTCCTCTTGGTGAAAAAGTTTCGGAAATTTTTTGCAAAGTTTTTTTAATGCTGTAAGCTCTTCAGCGTTTAGATGGTCCGTCCGTAGTTGGGTAAGAATATCAGTTTTGTCTTTTTGTTCGCAATTATTGACCTCGGAAATATCATTTATCTCAATGTAATCATTCTCGGTTTTTTTTTCGACTTGTAATTCTGCGTCGAGGCAAAATTTTTGTTTATCTTGTGAATAATTGGTTACTTCCATAAAACTAGCGTTATTTCTAGCTTGGTACAATCCTACTGTTATGAAGATGTTATCGGAAATTGGTGTTGTTTCGCACCAAAATGCGCCGTTAGCGATAACTTAGCGGTAACTTCACTAGGTTTCGTCTAGAATGTGAAGTTCTGAAGTTGTGTTTGTTTCTATGCACATCTTAATATTGAAACGTTGAGTCTCTAGTGTTAATTCTGGAATATTGACTATCGCTTTTAATTGTTGTAATGATTGTTGATGGAATTGGAACAAGATTAGTTGATAGCGTGTGTAATCTGAAAATTCTTTGAACAAGGGTAATACTGTCTTTTGATGGAGTGAATGTACATTGAGCACCGTTTTAATTGAAATTGGATTTGGAAATGAAAATTTTGGGTCAATGAACGACAAGGTTGCCCCTGTGTCCACCAATAACTTTAGAGGGTATCCGAATTTTAGATGGATTACAATGTATGGTAAAGGTGACCCCGGCTTTTCTTAAACTAAGTATCCTGTTTGTTTCTCGAGGCACTTCGTTGAAAATTTGCGTCCTCATCTATATTATGCAGTTGCGCACTATGCGCATATTCTGTCGAAGTTTGCTCCATGTTATGAAGAGAGCCTAGGGTCCTATTTGAGTTCGAATTGTCATGTCTGTTATGTTCGTTAAGATTGTCTTTTGGCGTTATCGCCGGAACATTACTTTTTTCATGTTGTTAGTTGCTTTTGTCATTAGGGGCGTACTGTCTATAGTCCCTCTTTTTCCCGTTGTCTACTGGTTTGTAAGCAGTCTTTTGATTACCCAGATATCCTTTCTGTTGTCCGTCAAGATGACCACTGTGTTGGGCTCCTGTTTCCTTCTATTTTCCAGGAAATAAATGTCTTTTTCTTTGATAGCCCACTCAAAGACCTTCTGGAGGTTGGTGGGTCTCATTGATCTTACTGCTAGTCCGAGTGGACCTTTAATTCCTGTTAAGAATGTGTTCAGACAGGTATCTGCGAACAACTCTTTCTTTGTTCTGATAAATATTGGTTCGCCTCCTTTGGTATCAGTCAACTTGAAAAAGGTCGTTTTGATTTCGCAAATTTTTTCGAATAACGTCATAAGGCGGCAATAAGCGGATCACGTCCAGGATTCTAAGAGACGAAATATTAGCAACATGTATCTGAGAAACTGCTGTAGCGGCAGTTCAAGTGTCTTGCACGAAAACTGTCGCAATCGACATCCTGTTAAAGTGCTGTGTCTGCAATGCAACATAGTCATACGATGCCGAGTTGAGTTTATGTGTGCGATGAACCAATTCTCGGCGGCTTGGCGGGTGGAACCGAATTGTATATACCCTGTATGGTAGATTCGGTAAATCATGCGCTGGAGCCGTGATTCGGATTTGGCTGTCTGTGTGTTCTTGTAATGTTTGGCCTTAACTCCTCCCCCTTTAGACGCAGACGTCCTCGGATGCGATGTAGAGGCGTTTCCGGGTTGGTCCAGCAGGTGTCTTCGTCTTTGCTTCTCGTGTTTCGACTTCCTTGCTTATCTGGTGGCCCCTGTTGAATAGTTTTTGTTTTACTACCCAGAAAATCACTGCGATGAGTGCCAACAGCACCGTGACGTTGATCGTTGCTGTCGTGGTGTTTTCGTCTCTTATCATTTCGAGCTCCTTGGTATTATTGATGTTGATTTCTTTCAGCATTTGTAGTGAAAGAACTTCTTCTATCTTGCTCTCTCGTGCTTGAAGTTGTAGCTCTGGGGGTGCAGCCTCGACATACGTCATCATCTTGGTCTCGTATACGTCGTTCGCTGTTATGATTGTGGAGTTCTGGGTTTGGATTAGAAACGCTCAGTCCAAGGTTGTCTCTGCCTTGTCGGTGAGCACGGTACCCCTAAAGTCGTTCAAGAGAATGGTGCCGGTCAGGAGTTCCTCGAGGACCGCTACGTGCTGGCTATTGATAATCTTACAGTTTGGCGTGCGGCTTCTCAGTAGCGGTGTAATGCATGTGTCGTTGCTTCGGTCTACTATATTTACTTTGTTACAAATTGACTTATCATTATTCACAATTTTCTTTTAGGCCGTAGTTTATTTGGTTACATTGAATAATTTTCGTGTATTTTATGTCATATATTATTTTGCCCATTTTTATTGGTTTAAGTAGTGTGTGTAAACAAGTTTCATTGGTAATTAAAGGTATGCTAATAATATACAGCAGGCTTCTGCCATTGGTGGCTATTTTTATTTTAGAGAATTCTAGTAGCTCTTCTACGTTAATGAAAATAGTCTCTTCATTGAATAATTTATCGATTTGTTCAATTTCATATTCCGATAATATGATAGAATTTATGGTGTCTGTCTTTGCCCAATCTATGGCATGAATTAGATTATTGAGTTCTTCTTTTAGTATGTGCAATTTATATTTCAATAGAGAGATTTTTTCATCTATGAAATTCTTATTTTCCGACGTCGCCTTTATAATATTATTAGCTATCCAGACCTCAAGCCAACCAAAACTCAACTTTAATTAGCTATTAAGCTTAATTGTTTAATTCTGTCATTGAGTGCCTTATTTATTATTAACTGTCTATTGTTACTTTCGAGCTGTTCGTTTATTTTATTAATTATAATTTTCGGTGAATCCGCTGTAATAAACAAACAGCGATTGTTTATTCGGCGGAACCTCGTTCCGTACTGTCTGTTTATTATGAATGGAATCTTCGTATTTATAAGAAATATAATTATACCGAAATACATTTGGTTATTTGGTATCTAATTAATGTAGGCTAGGTATATGATATTATATGTGGCTCAATTGCTGACAACAGCGGAAGAGCCCAGGTGTATGTAGTATACATGCATGTGTGCATACATGAGTCAATCTTCAGTTGCGCTAAACGGCTAACTGCAAATGCGCTCGACATACTGACCTTCAAAAGTGATCATATGTCGAGTGCATAAAAATGCTTATGCTTACTTATTTCGATTGATTCATGTTTACACTATTACGTATTCATTTGGAATACTCTACATAGTACTGGGTATACTACACCTCCCTTTTTTAGAGAAATAACGTAATATTATGAAGTTATTTTATTAGAACTTTATAGTGTGCTTATATCGAGATTTTTTTTTTTTTTTTGTTTATTTATATTTTATATTGGTAAGTGTTATATATATACAATATTTGTATGTATTTTTCAAAATGTATTGAAAGTAATAAGTAAAGAAAGATATTGAGTAAAGTTACTGGATAATTATGTAATTTTTATATAAAAATGAAATGTGCTTTGATATAATAATATATTAATATATGTATATGTTGCTCATGGAATGCGCTCCAGACGGAGCGTGGGATATGCAGCGTAAGCATAAAGCGGTCAGCTAGAGAGCTTGTAACCGCGCTGCGTAATATGAGCCAGTGCCAATGTATTCAAGTGTACCTTGGTTGTTGCCGTTGTTGTGGTTATTGCCTCGGTTGGAATTATTCCGTCCTCGGTTATTACCACGGGCATTACCTCTATAAGGTCCTCTGTTGCTGGAATTATACTGTTGGTAGTTTTGGTTATAGTTACCACGACCATAGCCTCTACCGTGGTAATTACCTCTGTTATAATTACCACGTTGGGCTTGACCTCTCTGGGAGTACAAAACGGAGCTTGCATTACCCGTCATTTCAATACTACAATGTAGGTACTTGCTGACGGCTTCATTCATGGTTGCAAAATTACCAGCTTCCAATATTGTCTTTAGCTTGCCATGATCACAATTTTTGAACATGACATTGATTGCCTCTTTTGTGCTGAACTTATCCGCATGCTCAGATGGCAATCCCTCATCAATATACGAAGATTCAAGCAATCTTCGTAGATTATCGATTTCACTAGTAAATTGAGTGGCTGTTTTGCCTTTTTGATAGACATTAGCCATTTTTGCTTTCACTACGTCAGATGTTTCACCGACGATTGTGTTCTGCAATTTCTCTAACTATTATTGCTTTAATAGTTGTCTCGTTTTGTACTTTATAGAGGGTTGAGCCAATTATTTTAGACTTTATCACCTCTATTGCAATTGATTCATATGATCCTTTTGTCATTCATCTTTTGTCATGAATCTTTGGAGATGGATTTTCTTTCCATCAAATTCTGGCACTGACTGTGAAATTTCTTTTATATACGCCCTTTGGGCGGCTGATTCGTCTGGCATTGCAATGAGTTTTTCTTCTCTTATAGTGGGATTTAGATCTACTCAATTCTAGATCAATCAATTCTAGTTCTTTGGAATCTATGCTTTCTAGATCGGTTTTTGATTCTAGTAAGGCAGATTCATCGAACTCGGCTGGAAAATGTAGGGTATTTGGCACTAGAATCTGTAACTTGTGCCTTTCCGCAACATATAGGAGATTTTCCTTAAGCCTTTTGATTAGTCCTTCAATTGTATGGACTGTAACAAATCACATTTATCCAAATTGTCAATTTCAATTTGGCGTACTGCATTGAATAATTTCACCAGTACCCGTAGGTGCAGTTTTGTTCAAGCACTTGAACGACTTTTCGAATTCTTATTGTAGTTCAGAGAGTGTGGCACGTATTTTCCGCCAATCCATTAATGCTTGAATACTACGTAATCTATCGCTTGACCTAATATTGGGTGTTCTGTAGTTATTTCTTGTATTTCAATATCAGGCATATATGATATTACTAATGCTTTCTTTTTCGGATGACATCCGTAGAATGGAGAATGTGGAATAGCATAAGTAGGTACTCATATACATTTTTTTCAACTCGTATATTGTAGTTGGGTGTTGTGCCACTATTGCTTGGAATTTGTTTAAGAAATCTGGTTCACCTAACAGTAATTTCCTGATTATTCCTTTAATGCGTGAATGCATTTTAATATCTATATAATTAGATTTTTCTTTATTTACTGTGAGTTTGAATCTTATAAAAACCGCGCACAGCTCTAACGGTTAAGTTGAATTTATTATAAAATAAAAGACAAGGCGATATTACACGACGAGTTACGTTTATTCAAGAACAACTTAAGACTAACAGATAATTGTGCATTGCGTTATAACGAAAGGTTATTTCGGGCATTTAAATGTTTACACTATTATAAAGGCTGGGAACGAAATTACTCAGCGTTGGCTGGGAACGCAAATCTGCTGACAGTGAGCTATTTCGATCAATGCTGATCGATGGGGGAGAAGCCCGGCTTAGCTGCTCTTTGTTTACAATTGCAGCCTGTGAAAGTTTACATTATCGATATGCGAAATTTGGGGTGGCTTGGCTACTCTTTGTTTACAATTGCAGCCTGTGAAAGTTTACATTATTGGAATGGGGAATTTGGTGTCTAGACTTATGTATAACGTGGACATAGAACATATTATGTATAACGTAGACATAGAATATGTCACTTCCCTCTCTTTAAGAGACGAGTCCTGCTAGTCAAGGTGATCACTGAAGGGTAAAGTTTTTGGCAATGTTGATTTGTGTCATCTCGATAATTGTGTCTCTTTGTTCTTCTTCTTCTGGTTGAACCGATGGCGTTGTTTGGTTCTTGGGTTCGTGAATTTGTTTCTTAAATTTTTTATGAGAGTTAGCATTATGGGATTACAAGATACATATTTTAGATAGCTCCAACGAATATAATTAGCTCGAATATGATGGTTATGATTATGATGACAAATATTTTTCAAACAATGTCTAAGAGTGACTGAACAAAATGAATTTGTCAAAAATCTTAGTATGCACACTAGTAAGTTTCAATTGATACCTTTTGATCAATATATAATTTGATCTGATCAGTCACTCTTAGCAAATCTTCCATTCTTCCTGTGAATATCACCTTCATGCTGCTTTCGTCACTAGCGCAGACTGCCTTCCACAGTGATTTTTATGATGAAAGATTATACCATTCTTGCTGTAATTTGTTGTATAAGTCAAAACATAGACTTTGTACAGAAATTCAAAATTTTCAATGGGTACTTAGATGGGCTAAGGATAGTATTTGTATGCATTCAAACGGAATTGAAATGACCTTTCCATTGATGCCAAACTTAACATAAAGTAAGTTCAAATTACGCGAAGATTTAACTTTAGTTTTGTCTAAAATACTTTATCCGACGACTCGTAAGTATCCGTGATCCGTGTCCAAGTTATTTATCTGGATTTGTTGGGTGTGACATATGTTAAAGAGAGTGAACGATAGTATGCTTATGAAGTAGAAACCTGTGAAATTTGAATTTGGTTAATTTTCTTTAGTTTTTTAAATTGTGTTTTATAGTAGCGTGTAATTCTATTTCTGTTAGTAATTTGATAATGGTCTGGGTCTGTTTGTTCAACGTTTTTATTAGCTTTAAAAGGGTTTTCTAATTTTCCTTTTTGTAATGGTCCTTTTCGATATCTAGTATCAACTTCGTATTCTTGTCGGTCACTGTTAATTTTATTTGTTACTTTTTCTTTTTTTTCTTGGGTATCTAAATTTGGTTGTCCGGCATATAAGAAAATGTGTGCAGGAGTTTGTCATGTTTTGTTTTGTGATTGTCTTCGTCATTTAAAGTGTTAATTATTCTGATTTTTTCATTTATTGTTTTATGTAGTCTTTCGATGTCTGCTATTCCTGTTTTTGTTGTATTTAATTGTATTTCTACTCCTTCACTTTCAAGCCTTTTTTTAGTGCTAAGCTGGAAAATGCGCCGTCTCGGTCAGCTTTTAATAATATTGGTTTTCCTAACTGATTAAATATACGCATTAATGCATTTTTGCATTCTATTCAGACTTTTGTTTTAATATTTTCAAGAGTAGCGAATTTTGAATAAATGTCCATGCAGCTAAGATAATGTTTGCCTTCAGAAGAATAAATGTCAATTACAAATTTGTCACGACAGTGTTCGGGCTTGGGTGTAATTTTCATTGGCATTTTTGTGTTTCTATGTTCTGATTTTGCCAAGTTGCAAATATGACATTCGTCTATTATGTTTTGTGTTAATATTTGGCTGTTAGGGAAATAATAGGTTTCACAAAAAAGTTTATTTTTTTTTTGAATTCCGGGGTGTAGGAGTTTTTCATGGGTTTTCAAAATAAGTTCTTTGAATTCGGCAAAGGAGTTAATGTTGTTTAATTGAATGAGACTTCGAAGAATTTTAGTAAGGCAAGTGTTAATAATTTCCTTGTGTGCGTTTTGAATTATTTCAAAATCTGCATCACTGTCTATGAACATTGCACTGGTTTTTGTGCAAAAATGGTCTATTAAATATTTTTCGGCTTTATCTTTAGTCATGTTATCGTATGTAATGTGAATTATTAATTTTTTGAAGTAGTTTTCTTTTTTTATGTTTGGAATGCCTTTAGAAAATATAATTTGTCTTTTAAATGTGTTTATTGGTTTCTCTGTAGTAAATATTAAATTACTATTGTCTTCGTCAGCGCTATGTTGTGTTTCTTCTCCGAAATAAGTCTGTTCTATTTTTACTCGTGATAGAGCGTCAGCTATGTGGTTTTCTTTTCCTTTTATATATTTTATGTCAAAGTCATATTCAGATAATTTAACTCTCCATCGGGTTAATTTTGAATTTGGTTCTTTCACTTTGTACAGCCAACATAATGGCTGATGGTCACTATTGATTTTGAAATGTCGTCCTAGTAGGTAATGTCTAAAAGTTTTTGTTGCCCATACAATGGCTAAAAGCTCTTTTTCTATGGCACTGTAGTTAGTTTCGTGGTCATTGAGAGTTCTGCTTATAAAACTAATGGGATGTCCGTCTTGAGAGAGTACTTCTCCAAGAGCTACATTACTTGCGTCAGTGGTTAAAACGAATTTACTTTTGAAGTCTGGAATTTTTAGAATTGGGTCATTAGAAATTAGTTGTTTTAATTTTTCAAAAGCTCTAATGTATTCAGGATTTTTAATGTCAATTTTTGAGTCTTTTCTAAGTACTGCTGTCATTGGTTTGGCTATGTCTGCAAAATTTGGAATGCACTTTCTATAGTAACCGGTTAATCCAAGAAAACCTTTTATTTCTTTGGTTTTTGTGGGAATTGGATATTTATGAATTGCTTTGATTTTATCAGGATTATGTTTTATTCCATCCTTAGTTATGACATGTCCTAGGAATGAAGTTTCTTGTCTTAGAAACTCGCATTTACTCAAGTTGTAATTTGAGATTTGCTTCAGAAAGCTTCTCGAAAACTAATTGGAGTGATTGCAAATGTTCTTCTAACGATGTTGAGAATACAATTATATCATCAAGATATACCAGACAATGTTTATTTAGTAACGGTCGTAAAACATTGTTCATGCAACGTTGAAAGGTTGCGGGTGTATTTTTTAATCCAAATGGCATACGAAGATATTCATAGTGGCCATGTTTAGTAGAGAAAGCTGTTTTTTGAATGGAATCTGGATGCATTTCAAGTTGGTGGAATCCTTTTGCAAGGTCGATTGTAGTGAAATAATTGCATCTACCTAG
>JBAMBL010000830.1:0-64576 GCA_037043405.1 Drosophila subquinaria
AGTAACTTTTCTTGGTTCGGTGGCTCTACGGTTAGAGTCGCTAACCTGTCAGAATTCGAATTTTCAGTTAAATAACTAGGGTTCGAATCACACAAATGATAATTTTATTGATTGTCCCTTAGGACATATTTTAAATTTAAATAAAGAGATGCAAATTTTTTAAATTATTAAATTGATTTTTTACAGTGGCAAAAGCATTAAAAAAAACAAGAGTAAGAGAGTGTGAAACCAAACGCATGAGCTAAAACGAAATATAGAGAATGCTTGCTTTATACAAAACGGCTGTTCATTGAAATTTAACTCAATGATATCATAAATACGACAACAGAAACTTAAAAAGGTCACTCACTAGCTACAGTGTTATCACTTTGCCACATATTACAAATATCATAGTTTCTGAATACCCTAAATAAAACTCCTGTGAAAGTTGCAAAACTCTAGCTTCAATATTTCTTTAAAAATAAATAGATGTGTCCGTCGTCGGAAAGGAAGGAAAAAAACGACGCTTGACCAAACAAAATGTGGAAAAATTAAATTGTTTATTTTTCAAAATAAAAGATGTAGTTAGAAAAATAGTTTGTCGTTTACTTTTGCTTTGATTTAATCAATAACAATCGGAAACCTCATTATTAGCATCACGCTGTATAGCATTCAGAATGTCGTCCAGCAGGCAAACCAAGTTGTCCTTGCAATCGAACCATTCATCCTGCTGTACGAGCAATCGATCCAAGTCAATTTTGCCGACCTCTTCTTTCCATTCCCGCACAGAGACAGCAAACTGCTTGTAATAGAACTCATCGATGTGACGCTTTTGGGTATCCTCATGATTTATTTGCATTTGCGACTCGAACGTTTTCTCCAACAGCTGCATGTCCTGGGCATTCAATATGGACTCGATGACATCGTTTGATTGGCTCTCATTGATCGACGTACCATCCTCGTCCTGGTCAACTGACATTTGTGTTTCTGGCTTGTTGGATGCGAGGCGGGTTTCAGCATTTTCGGCCGACGGCGTCAGCGATTCAATGTGACTTAATACGATTTCAAAGTCATACTTGTTCAGCTTCTCATTCATCATTTTTATGCCGGCAACAAGGATTCTTAGCACCTCAGGAGCGTACTCCTCCTGCAGACACTTGAGCATCATCCCATAGTATCCATACTGTTGAACCTCCGCCAAGACTTTGGCCACACGCAACTTAATCTCACGGTCCGTAAGGGTAACAATCTTTTTGTGCTCTTTGGAGAACGTGACGCTGGGAAAGACGCCATCGATCATGCCCTGATTCTTGAGCTGACGCTGAAACTCCATGCGCCAAAAGCAGAGAGCATTAACCTTCACCTCCCAATGATGGTCACCGATCACACAGAAGTTGAGCGTGGAGAAGAGCGTGTTCTTGAATTTGCTTGGTATCTTGCGATGATCGTAGATCTTACTCAGCGTTAAAATCGCCTCGGCACGCACAATATCTTCGTGTTCTCTATAAAGCACAAATAGCAAATGATCCTACAATAAAACAGAGAGTGTTGGTAGTACCAGGGAAACAGAATAAATGCCATTAAGCTACCACAAGATCCAATTGGCTGAGTCCGTTCTCCCAGATCGCATTGATGGGCACCATCTTGGACAGGCATTTGTAGGCGGAGGCGCGCACATACGGTTCACCATCATGCTTGGCCATCTCATAGACAATCGGCGGGATTTTCACATCGATCAGAAACCGTTGGAATGCAGGAAATTCTAAATGATAATTAACAATATTTGAATTGTGAAATGCATAAGAAATGAGAACAACTAACTGATGCGAGAGATGCTGGCAATAGATGTGGCCAACTCCAACGCAGAGTCGCGCACCTCCCATGTGGTGTCGTGCATACGCTTCACAATGATCGGACCAAGGCAAACCAATGCCGAACCCTGTAGATTATCCACCAGAAGTGCCATGTTGGGCGACAGAAAGTGCTCAACTGAGAGTTGAACTAGCTTCAATGCCTGAACGGTGCACTGTAAGAATAGATGAAATCAATTAGAGTTTGATTTAGAGATCCGCAGGAGTCTCTACCTACAGTTGCATCCATGTTGCAGTTCTCCAAGACATAGGCCAGGCAGTTGACCAGGCCAATCGTCTCCACGGACTCTTTCCACGTAATCTTGAAACGTTCAATCAGCGTACGTAGACCAACAATGACAGAGTGCAAGACTCTGGGATCATTGACAATGGCCTCAGCGCCACGCGGATAGATATCATAATAGTTGTTCGAGGTGCTGGCGCCGTGACAGTCCTCTGGATCCATTGGTTTGCTAGCATCGCTGAGTGCGACCACTTCACGCAAGGCATAGAGCAACGCCTGGCAGACAGTAATCGCCTGCTCCCGGTCCATGATGTGCTCCAGTGAGAGTATGCTGTGTACACACTTGCGCGCCAATTCCGGCGTGAACAGACTGACATTGGTGTTGCCCTCGGGCGTAATGAACGCGTCACGAAGGCTGTAGCACAGACGCAGTGTTTGTTCGCAGGACATCACCAGGAGCTTCATGATGTACGTGTCAAACAGTTCGCTTTTGGACTCATCGGCCATTTTCTTGGCGAATTTCATGGAGAAGAGCAGAGGTAGCAAATGAAAGCAAATCAATTGATTCTCAAACACAACGCGCTCGTCTTGTATGATGATTTCCTTGGGGGCGCGGCTGCCCAGCTTCTTCCACAGTATGTGATGCAATTCAGCCATTTTGACAAAGTTGATGCCATCACAGCGCTGTATGCAGAACTTAATGAGATTGAAAAACGATAGACCAAATTCGGTAAACTGCTCCGGCGGCTCAGTACAGTCCGGGTTGAGGATTTTCTCGTGAAGTAGCAATGCAAAGTGATAGCTGCACAATGTGCTCAGCATTTTCTCAGTGAAATACGTATTGTGCGTCATCTCAACTAGCTTCCAGATGTTCAACTCAATATTATGATGATCCCGCAGAAGAGACACAATTTTGGTACGCTCCTCGCTAACCAGAGTCTGCTGTAATATATAACTGAGCAGATCCACCGCTGACGTGACCTTGTGCAGCAGCTCGTTATCATCGACGCTGACATGTATACGTTCCTCTTCTCCGCTAGCATTGACATTTATATTGTCGGTGATGTAGACATTATCCTGTATTGGCTTCATAATCTCCGATAGAATCTCCAGTGTGACAGCCTCATCGTGCATCTTGTCACAGAACTTGTACAGCATCTCGTAGAGCAGCTGTCGCGCCTCGCGCACCACATACAGTGTGTGCTCGTTGCTGCTGTACTGGATGAGCACCGACCAGGTGCGGTTCATGCGCTGAAAGGCCAGACCGATGCTATAATTACTGATGACCTTCATCACACGGATGCCACTCAGCTTGATCGATGGACTAAATTGTTGCTCGTTCGCCTGCATAAAGGACATCATTCTGCGAAAAAGAAATTAGCAGATTGATCAGTAATTTACTGAATTAATTAAGCTACATTTACCTATGCATAATATCCAGTTCCCGCAGCCGGATAAGCATCCATTCGTTGGAGGCCATAAAGCCAATTATATTCAGCATGAACGATATTACCTTGGGATGCACTTTGTGAAAATCGGAGGTGATCAATGTGAGGCACTTGTCCACCCACTCGATGACAAAGGGCGCTTGCAGCAAGGATGCGTTTTCTGTGGACAATTTACAGTTAGAAATGCCGCCTGTTGCACACAGACTCGCACACACACACACTTACCCTTGGCCTGCAAGTGTGATATGAGCTTTTCAAAGTAAACATTGTCGGTCATTAAAAAGTTTTCGCGCAGGAATAGGTCGAAGATCTGCTTGAGGCGAGATGTGATCTCCTCTTGCTTTTGCATCTTTGGGCTGTCACTCTTATGTGTTCGGGCTCGTTTGGTGCATAGTTTGAAACGCAATTTTACGAAGAATAATGAAATTTTGTTCCTTATCACCACAAAAATAACACTTGCTTTTGTTGCAGTGTTGCAAAGCGCATGCCATTTAGGAATGTAAACATATTAATTATCGATAATAGCAAAATCGCAGTTACATTCAGTCGATAGAAAATTTGGTTCCATGTCATTTCTCTAATGAAATTAATTATTTTTAAAAAATTAATTAGAAATCTGTACTTACAAATTCTAAAAACCAACTAAATTCGATATTTCCTAAAATAATGAAGTTCATTTTAAAACTGGTTTGGTGTACGCCACCCTTCGCGTGGTTAAGTTTAGTAAGAAGTTAAATCTGGAATTGAGTTATCCGTGGAACCTGATGGCTGCCACCTTTTTTTTGCCAAGCTTAGCCAATGCTGCCACAGGATTTTTTTTGTTCAATTTAATTTTTCAACTTTCAGCCGTATTCTATTTCGAAAAGAGTTGGGCTTTTTAGTTCAGTTTGCGGAATAGGTTCATTTAGTGATGTAAAAAAACATCGATGCATCGAGCATCGATGTTTCTTCAGCGATGTTTCTCGATGTTTTCCGATGTTTTTGTTGATGCCGATTTATCGATGTTGCATGGCGATGCATCGATGTTTTGCAAAACATCGGCTGCCGCACTTTCATCACGCCATTTTCGCCGCTCTGACAATGAGTTTGTAGTAATTTGGGCAGTGTTTGCTATGCCTAAGTGAGTAAATTGGGCAGAGATACTATAGCTACAAGAAGGCTTACATATGTCTTCTCAAAGTTCTCATCAAAATGACCTCTTGTAGTTTGTGCTTATACTTTTAAGATAAAAACTGTTTAAAACTTTAAAACTGCTATGAAAGCATACGTTTTTAAGAGAAAATGAGCTTCATTAATCAAAGAAATTCTAGTTTTCTTCTAAAAATAGTATGGCTTTCAAACATTAGACATACATCGATGCATCGATGTTTCGACCCGATGTATCAACTAACATCGATGTTAAATTTTGAAAACATCGATGAGCATCGACATCGATGTTTCCACTCAAATTTACATCACTAGGTTCATTCGTTCATCTTAATGACTCGTTCATTTGAACTTTTTCAGAACGAAACGACACAACTCTATTTTCGAATTCTTGTTAAAAAAAAAACCGTGCTTGAAACACACGCAATTAAAACAACAGCATACAATGGTCGGATAAAGTATTTTGACAAAGCTGTGTGCAATGTTAGATCGCTTGTAGTGATAAAATAAAAGAAGTAACGGGTCTCTGTAAATGAGCAAAGTAAAGTAGACAATATTAACTATTAAACTGAGAAATATTTTGTTAATTCCTCTATGCGTTCTTTTTCTATTAACTGAAATGCAAAGACATTGCAAAAGCTAGGCGGAAAAAAGTATTTTGACAAAGTATTCTTTAATAGCACTAGCTTACAGCCAAAATGCAAAGTGAATGAAAGTATTTTTTTTTTATGGACTTTGGCCTGCTAAACACGAAAATGGCATTTAAAAACTCTTTTTTGGAAGCGTTTTCGAAATATTCGAATTTTTTCGAATTTTCGAGGTTACTCCAACACTTTTGAGTATACTTCCAAATCTACTTATCCCATTTTGCCAACCAAGCACTTAAATTAAAGGTAAGTTAATTCTCTTCAACTTTCTTCCATAGAGTGTTAAGATCGGTTCAGCAGTTCAGGTGCTAGCGATTTTATAAAGTTCGAAAATGGGCGTTTTTTGAGTTTGAAAGATAATATATCGTCCTGGAAAAATAGAAATCAATGAGATAAAATTTTTTTTACTCGTTTATCGTAAAACTGTTTCAAAGAAAATAAGGTATGGTTTATGCAAATTCATCTACAGATGGCGAAGTAAGGCAGCTTTAACTGGGCCAAAAGTTGTGGAAAATGCTCGCCTTTGCCCTTGCACATACATATACAAGAGCGTTTGGTCGCTGCATGTGAGTACCGCTACAATCGGTGTTTTACTGGTGCTAGGTGTTTCACGTAAATATGCCTTACTTCGCCATCTGTCGATGGATTTGCATAAACCATACCTTATTTTCTTTGAAACAGTTTTGGCTTTACGATAAACGAGTAAAAAAAATTTTATCTCATTGATTTCTATTTTTCCAGGACGATATATTATCTTTCAAACTCAAAAAACGCCCATTTTCGAACTTTATAAAATCGCTAGCACCTGAACTGCTGAACCGATCTTAACACTCTATGGAAGAAAGTTGAAGAGAATTAACTTACCTTTAATTTAAGTGCTTGGTTGGCAAAATGGGATAAGTAGATTTGGAAGTATACTCAAAAGTGTTGGAGTAACCTCGAAAATTCGAAAAAATTCGAATATTTCGAAAACGCTTCCAAAAAAGAATTTTTAAATGCCATTTTCGTGTTTAGCAGGCCAAAGTCCATAAAAAAAAAATACTTTCATTCACTTTGCATTTTGGCTGTAAGCTAGTGCTATTAAAGAATACTTTGTCAAAATACTTTTTTCCGCCTAGCTTTTGCAATGTCTTTGCATTTCAGTTAATAGAAAAAGAACGCATAGAGGAATTAACAAAATATTTCTCAGTTTAATAGTTAATATTGTCTACTTTACTTTGGCCATTTACAGAGACCCGTTACTTCTTTTAGTTTATCACTACAAGCGATCTAACATTGCACACAGCTTTGTCAAAATACTTTATCCGACCATTGTAAAATGAACTCGAAAGAATATTATTGGGGTAACACATCGCACAAAACTAAAAAGATATTCTACACATGGACCATCGAAAACTATGGTTTACTAAAAGAATTGCAATTAGATAAAGGCCTCATTTCACCCACGTTTCCAAACAACAATAATGGTCTGCGATTTTGCTTTGAGATAGTTGCCTCGTATTGTGCTGGACCTCCTCATCTGCATGTAATATTGCATTCGTCCTCGACCAACTCAATAACGAAGGCCAAGGAAAAATTGTATTTTCCAGGAGATGCGTCATGTTATGGATTCCTCAACTTTGAATTAAATAGACCTCATTTAATTTGTTTTAAAGACGCATTCGCAAAAAAATATGCTGGTTTGACCGTTCCAAAATTAACATTGCACATTGTTGCCAAATGTGAAAGTCGCGGTAATTTGATCAAAGTTCCCAACAGTAAATTAGCTGAAGACTTTGGGAATATGCTAAGCACCCGGGAATTGGCCGATGTGACAATCATCACAGGCGACGGCCATAAGATACCAGTTCATAAGTTCATTCTTTCAGGTAAGAATAAATCCTATACCCCTAAGTACTTGATGGAAACGTTGTTTTATTTTTGTAGCACGCAGCAAAGTCTTTGCGGCAATGTTCAAGCATCCACTGAAGGAAAATATAGAGAATGGTGTTGTTATTAGCGATTTAACATCCGATATTGTAACGGAAATGCTACAATTCATGTACACAGGGGAAGCACCTAAATTGGAAGAAATGCCCGTGGGTTTAATGGCGGCAGCTGACAAGTACGAGCTAGACAGGCTGAAGGCGATGTGTATCAAGTGCATGAGCGATAATCTATCCGTAGAAAGTGCACTTATAGTTCTAAAGACGGCCGATCTATATAACATTCAGGATCTTAAGATCGAGACAATTCAATTTATTCGGATCAATATTGACGAAATAACCAAAACTTCAAACTGGAAAAATATAATTACAACAGACAGGAAGCTGATATTGGAAGCTTTGTTAGAACCAAAGCTTTATGAATTAAATCTGATTGATGCTCATGTGGAATAGCCAAGAAAATATTAAGCATATACATACATAACGAAGATGGACAACATCTATCAGGATCTAGCATTTATTAGTCCATTCCAAAACACTTTTGAGAAGCTTGAAGTTATATACATTTTTTTTTATTTAGATTTAGTACTTTAAACATGAATGAAAAGATTTTGTTATAATTAAAATTAAGAATCTCTTTTATGCTTAAATACTCTGTATCAAAAGGCTTTACAAAGGCTTGAAATTAAAATTAATTTGCTAAGTATTAATTCGTTGAGTATCTACGATTTGAATATCAAGTAATGTTAAAAATGAAGAAACCCAAAATCACTGCGGACGGCAGTCCGCGCTAGTGACGAAAGCAGCACGAAGGGTGCGAAGGCGACTAGCATATATACACAGGAAGAATGGAAGATTTGCTATGACTGTCCGATCAGGTCGAGTTATATACCGATCGAAAGGTATCAACCTAACTTACAAATGTGCATACTAAGACTTTTGAAAACTCACCTGGTTCGTGAGATAAACAGGTGTAAGTGGGAGAAGAAAAATTTAAATTATTGGAGCTAATGGGGCCGTTGGAGCCTTTTTGAATTTTCGATGAATTTTTTACAATTCTCATCAAAAATACGCGTCGAATGACACCTCGATCATCAAAATCGGACAACTGGTTCAAAAAATAATTCATTTTGAAATTTTTAGGGGCCTTCCGAAAATGAGATGAAAAGTCAGTCTGTTTGTTTGTTTGTTTGTTTGTTTGTTTGGATCAAATCGTTGATTTAGCTTAAAAGTTTGAATGAGGACTTGTTCCCGATCAAAAATCTAGAAACGTTTGTTCTACGACTTTTTCTAAAAAAAGCTAGTTTAGCGGGAAATCGCTAAAAACCGCTAAAATTAAAACCCTTATAGCAGTCAAACGATAAAAGCTACAGATGCGATCTATATATCGTTGAAAAGGTATTTTGAAGGGCTGTTATGCATACCTTTTAACTTTTTTTCTAAAGTACATAGGTAAATTGCTACAGGTGACATAAGGTATTTTCCCCCACATTTTGGCGGTTTTTGAGAAAACGCCGCTAACGATTTTTTTTAAATTTCAATATGTTTTAGATTGTAAAATTTCGCGTTTTTTGATATATAACACAACAAATTTTACCGATAGGTTTGGAAGATATAACCTATTAACTGAATATATACGTTTTACTTTGAATTTGAATAGGGCAGCAGCAACCAAGTGTCATAGCAGCCAGTTTGTTTGTTTGGATAGCTTAAATGTTTGAATGAGGACTTGTTCCTGTTCAAAAATCTAGAAACGTTTGCTCTACGACTTTTGCGAAAAATCGCTAGTTTAGCGGGAAATCGCTAAAAACCGCTAAAATGGAAACCACCATAGCATCCAAACGATAGAAGCTACAGATGCGATCTATATATCGTTGAAAAGGTATTTCGAAGGGCTTTTTGCACTGCTTGCAGCGTAATGCGGAAATTACCTGTTAGTTAGAATGGGAATAGGATAGCAGCAGCAAAGTGTCATAGCACCCAGAGTTTAAGAGTGCTGATAGCTTTTGCGCTGGGCATGTGTGTTTGTAAAGGGGACCAGTGTTGCCAGACAATTTGCTTTAGCTTGTACAAACAATAATCAAAGTTGACAAAGCTATACTGTCAAGAAATATTGCAATTTCAAAATTTCTGAGGTCTTATTCAAAAGTTTCTGATATCCCACAAAAAAAACCTCTTTACGAGGTAAAAGTCTAGTGACGAAAACATTTTCATGCCCCAAAATTTCTGATATCCAATTTTGTGACGAATAATATTAAGTTTTACATATAAATTATTTTAAGCAAAATTTTTTCATTCGGCACTGCGCAAAACAGTGAATGAGTTTTATTTGGTATGAAGAATTGATACATTTTAGCGCAATGTGCCGAGTGCCAAAATTTTGCTTAAAATAATTTATATGTAAAACTTAATATTATTCGTCACAAAATTGGATATCAGAAATTTTGGGGCATGAAAATGTTTTCGTCACTAGACTTTTACCTCGTAAAGAGGTTTTTTTTGTGTATGTAAACTCAGGTACTCTATAGATTTATCTTAAATTTAGTACTGTTTACTATGAATGAAAGACTTATATTCCAGTTCAAATTAAGATTATTTTCTTACGTTTATTGTATCTGTTTCAAAAGGCTTGCTAAAAGCTCGAAATTAAAATGAATTTTGTCCTTTGAGTATCTACGATTTGAAGATCAAGAAATGTTCAAAATAAAAAAAAAAACTAAAAAGGCTACAATATTAACGTCTTTAAAAAAAGCAAACTAAGCTAATAGTACGAAGAAAAGGGTATTATGGAATTCGCTTAGCGTATTAATATGTTTATAGCATAGTACGCTCTAGCCGAAAATGTTTTTGCAAGGCCAAAACTTCATATAAAAAAAGGGTTGCAAACATGCTCGAAATTATTTTGTAAGGCCATTTCTAAACGTATGTACGCTGTACCTAAATATGGGCAGCTCAGAATATTTTCTGGCGTTTTACAACACTGTTTGGTCAACAGATGGCAGCTTTATTTTGACCTTTCAAAACATCGATTGAATCGTTGTTTTGGATGGTCGAAATCAATGAACAACAATGGCGGGAAAAAGTAAGCAGCAAAATAAGAGCCGAATTGATGTCTTCGAAAATGAGGAACGAATAAGGCTGATTGAAGAGGTGAGAGAGAGGCCAATCATATGGGATTTAACCGATAAAAAGCATTTTGATGCGACATTTATCAAAAGTGCATGGGAGAGTATTGCAGAGGCGCTTAACAAACCTGGTAAGATTTCTTGGACTGTTTATGAGACAATATTTAATGGATTACTTTGATTGCAGTACAAGATTGCAAGTCAGCATGGAGATCGCTTCGGGACAGCTACAAATACCACATTAAGGCGTCGGAGAAGAAGCGGGCAAAGAGTGGAAGTGCCGGTGGAGTAGGGCCACAGCCACCCATGGCCAATGAAGCGGTTGAATGGCATTTGTCGCCATACATGGCTTTTTTGCCGGAGCTCTTGCTCCTCTTCCGCCTCTAACAACAGAGCATAGGCCGTTTCCAAAAATTATGGTATTGGTCGCTGCTACTTCACAGATCAAGTCCATTTGGTCCATTTTGTCACTTTGATTGTTTGAAATTGTATTTACTTGTTTGTTGTGAACAGCTGACGTAACAGTGTGACCACAGCAGCAAAGAACCAACAATCTCTCAACTTTTTAGTGATTTTTTGGTATTATGCTGTCACACTGAATTCTGTAAGGCCCGACCTCAAAACATCGAACATTTCGAGCGTCCAAAATATTTTCGGCTAGAGCGTACTACGCTTATAACATGGATAACTAAAAAATAAAGTAAATTTTTAAAAACGGTTCCAAAATATTACCCATTTCATTGCATTAAATGGTACAATGGTAAATTTATTTGAAAATAAAAAATTTGGTACAAAACGCTTTCATGATGTGATTTCCAGAGCAGTGAGACCTATTGCAAAAGATCAAAAGTACCCAACCAGTGTTGCCTACTCGTCGGGTCATAAAAAAGATAAACTAGCCTTTGAAAAAGCTAGAAATAGCAAGAACATTTTGTTGGTTGCTAATAAATAAACGCTAGTGTACTGAAACGATATTTTTATTGATTTAATCTTGTATTTTTAAAAACTTCTTAAGTTCGTCAAACACATCGTCTTCTGCAGCTGAACTTGTGTAGGTCTGATTGGTCCCTTTCGTTTTAAAGCGTACTGCTGGCACTTCATAGTTATGACAGAATTAATCTTCCCGGCGTAGTCCGTATCCACAAAAATGAAATTAAATGTTATTAATGTTATAAAATATGAGTTGGGCAGATAAAATACCTTATGTGTAAAATTAAGTTTAATTTTTGAACGACCATTTGCACAATTTCCGCCTTGACACAATTTCCGCCTTCTTGGCACATAATATTTTGCTTGGAAAATATATAAATTTCCCGCTAGCCGCTATTTTACAATTTATTCCGCATTTGCCAATTACAATCCGCTAGATCTAGCGGGTAAATAGCTAAATTGGCAACACTGTACCCAACTAACAAATTGCGGCAATTTCAGTGTATTACTATTTTCAGCAGTGTTGCCAATTTGTCCTTTTTGTGGACAGATTTGTCCGTTTTGAAACTGCAATTTCCGGAAAAATTTTAAAACGTCCCCTATCCGGAAAAAATGCCTTTTTTTAATTTATTTTACTTTATCCTTTATTTATCCTTTTTTTATTGTACTAAGTCGCTCATAGAATTTATCAAGTTCGGATCGTCGAATATTTTTGAGCTTTAAAAAAACAATTGATGCATTTCCTGTGGAAAATATTTTACTAGCTAATAAAGAGCTAACACTTTCAATATTGTAGTAATTTTTAAAGCTATGATAATATTTTTAAATTATTTTTATATGTATTAACAAGAAAACATAGTCTGTCCAGATTTTTTGTCCTTTTAAAAAACATCTGTCCGTTTTCTGTCTTTTTATTGGGTTTAACCGGCCTTTTTTTGTGTAGAGGCGTTGGCAACACTGGTTTTCAGAGAGCTGTTCACACTGTTTTAAATGCAATGACGCTGACACTGACATCGGACTTCGATATTTATTATGGACAATAATGTAGGACAAACTGAAGAAAAATCCAAAATTGCAGCAACAACAACCAACGCAGCGGAAGTAAATGCGCCGACACATAGCACTGCAACTGGAGTCAAGTCACCAACTAGCATTTTAGCAAACTCAACGTCGTTTTGGAAGAACAGCGGCCGCGCAGTGCCCGGACGACCAAGTCCGAAACGCGATTTTCTTGACAACACAAACAGCAAGTCGAGCGCTGCGAGTGCAGTGCAGCGTGATCGTGGCAACGGTAGCGGTGGCGGTATGGTATCCACCTTTCGTGACTATCAACAGTCGGTGAGCGATGCCTGGGACACGGGTGATGATGAATTCTGTATTATAAGCAGCACTGAGGCTGCAGCGGCCGCAGCAGTTGGGGGTATAGCAACAAATCTCAAATCGGAACCAGAATCGTGTTTATATGCCTTTTTATTGAATTCTGCAGATGCCGCTCGCATATCGCGCCAAGTATCACAAACGGTGGCGCTTAATGTCATCGAAACGCACTCGCGTAGCAATCAAAACCACGTCACACTTAATGAGGCCACTGACACCAACCATAGCAATGCGGATTCGTTTGCACCCGGCGGTAGCATAGCGGAAGATATGAAGGAAGACCCCAGATCTTCGCATGACAGCAACGAAAACAGGTGCGAGCGTAACGACTGTAAAGTCAACAGCCTTTAGGCCCTTTACCAGCTGTGTAAACAGCATCTTTGTAAACATTCATGTTATTTGGCTTTATTACATAAACTGCAGCTTTGTAATCATTGCGCTTCTTACAGATCCCGCTTGAGAAACTATCCTGGACGACCGCAACTGCAAAAGATCAGTTCCAACTCGCAGGATGGTGAATATGAGACGAAAATTGAAAAATTCCAACTGCTGCTCAATTCGCCACAGCTTGATTTGGTGGCACTCAAGAAGCTCAGTTGGTCGGGTGTGCCGCGCAAGGTGAGCTTTTTCAATAAAGGCCATTCTCAATGAAATTTATTAAATTTCTTTATCACTTTCAGATGCGCGCAGTCAGCTGGCGATTACTGTCGAAATATTTGCCACCATCGGGTGAGCGTCGCAGTGCGGTGCTGGAGAGCAAACGGCAAGGATATCAGGATCTGCGACACAACTATTTTAGGGTGGACAGTCCGGATGAGACGCAGCAAGACACCTATCGCCAGATACATATCGATGTGCCGCGCATGAATCCACAAATACCCCTCTTCCAGCAGCAACTGGTGCAGGAAATGTTTGAGCGTGTCCTCTTCATTTGGGCCATACGACATCCCGCCTCTGGCTATGTTCAGGGCATCAATGATCTGGTCACGCCCTTCTTCATTGTCTTTCTCCAGGAGGTGCTCTCACCCGACACCGATCTTGAGAAATATAACATGTCGCAGCTGCCAGAGGAAACTCGCAATATCATCGAAGCCGATTCATTTTGGTGCTTATCCAAGTTTCTCGACTGCATACAGGATAATTATATATTTGCCCAGCTTGGCATACAGGAGAAGGTTAACCAACTCAAGGATCTTATACAACGCATCGATGGTAATTGCGGAATTATTGCGATGTCTTCTATTTGACATTGAACGTTAACAATAAGCTTATACAATACATGTTATTATTATTGTTCGTTTCACAGTCAATCTACATCGTCATCTACAGACGCATGGCGTTGACTATTTACAATTCTCATTTCGTTGGATGAACAATTTACTGACACGCGAACTGCCCCTGCATTGCACAATCCGATTGTGGGACACATATCTGGCCGAATCAGATGGATTTGCGCTCTTCCATTTGTACGTGTGTGCAGCATTTTTGTTGCACTGGAAGGAGCAACTGATGCAACAGAATGATTTTCAGGTAAATCTATCATTGTCCCTCTATTTGAAACTCATTATAATTCATTTAATAATATGGTCTAGGGTCTCATGTTGCTGCTACAAAATCTGCCAACCCATAATTGGTCCGATCGCCAAATAAATGTGCTGCTCGCTGAGGCGTTTCGCTTGAAATTCACGTACGCGGACGCTCCCAAGCATCTGGAAACGAAGAGTTGACAAAAAGGCAAACAAAAATGATGCATATACGATACGTAAATCTAGAAATTAGTTTACTATTTTGCGGTATAAACAAACATACATATACATACATATATATATTATATATACACAATTTGTTAATAGCTTTTCTCTTCCATCGATTTCTTAATTTTGTGTGCTCGTTTATTCTTTTATTTTTTTAAAGCTGTTGGTTGCAAATATTACGCTTTTTCTGTACATACATACATAGGAAAATCCAAGTTTCAAATACAATTTTACACCACACAAATGAAAACTCAAAATTAGCATACAAATTTAAGCTACAATAACTTCCAAATAGTTTCGGAAATCAACGAAGTTCCATTATAAATGAAATAACTCCCAATCCGAATAAAATCATTGCCAAACGGGATCCAGTTCAAGAAGTATATTGTTGAATTGGCTTCAAAATAAACTCGCTCCTAAAATAGAGTCTGCTCGAAATTGTTTATAGTTTTCTGTTTTTAAACAATTTTTCTTTGTATATTTTCTTGGAGCTATTACATTTTATGATTATTTCATGAAGCTCTCCCATTAGCCAGATAATAAAATCTACTTAATTAAGCCAAGTCTATTAAATAATAAACCATTAGATAGATCTGTCTCCTTAACTCTGGCGCTCTGCAATATGCTTCAGCTGCTTGAGAACCGTCTCCAACAGCTTTTTCTTATCGTTTTTGCGCACAAGCGAGAAGATCGGCTTCTTGTCTGCCTCGCGGATCTTCTCCAGTATGACAATTATGGACTGCGGCTGAACCAGATGGTAGCGATTCTCTTGCTTACCATAGTCATGGAAGTACGTGCTCCACTCTTCCAGTATAAGCAGATCAAGCAATTGACGATTACGCTGGAAGTATTTACTGAGCTCTCCTTCGCGCAATCCGGGCACCGGCTCTGAAGCAGCAAAGAACTCGCATTGCATCAAATCCAAGTTGATTTGGGTGAGAGCGCCCGTTGAGATTTGTTTGACCTCGTCATCGTATAGTATGGAATAGATCTTATCGGCAATGTGCTCGCAGGTTCGACGGCAGGCGGCCTGGGCAATGTGAGGCAGCTTGTAGGAGAAGTTATCGAAGGTACTTTTCAAGTAGGAGATCATGTCCGTTATGAAAGCGGAAGCAATGCCCGGTGGCTCAACGAGCAGCCAGTCATAGGCACTCAGCTCGAAGAACTCATCGATTTTAAAGCATATACGCACCGCCACTTGCTTCTCAGCATCTTGCCGTGCCACATGAAACATGGCCGAAGGCGTTTGCGAAATGCTGCGCTCTGTGTTCGTCATGTGACAGACAAACTCGTCGAGGAAAGGACCCGCCTTTTCCAAATACTGTGTATCAATGATGATCTGTATTAGCTGGATGAGAGTAATGCTCGGTTGCCGAAAGACCACGGAAAGACATCCGCTAAAGCTGCGAGTAAGCAGCAAATTGGCCGCTTTACGGACCATCGCGGCCACCTCATTGGGCGAGAGGGTCAGCTCCTCGGCAAACTTCATGCATGCATACATGAACTCTTTGGCCTGGTGATACACCTCGGGTACCATGCGTGAAAATGGGAATTGCTTAGGAAACGGTGCATTCTCCAACTGCTCTGAATGAAAGGGAAAACGTTCGATGATGCATTCATACTCCTCTGCATTCTCCACGACCATCGGCACAAAATTTTCCTTGTCCAGAATCTCACGGAACACGTGCACCCAACGTTGGAGCAGCACCTGGCAAGCAGAGAAGTCAATCAATGTGTTAACAAGGCATTTTGTCAGCTTACCTCGTTGTAATGATCACGCATATCGTGGAGCAGCTCCCAGAGTATTTGCACCGTGTATCCATAGCATTTGAAGGTGTTAATGGATAGCATAATGAGATTCTTGATACGCAATAGAATGTTTGGATCGGTGCAGGAGGAGGAGCTCATGCTTATTTCATTGACAAACTTTGTTAGTGAACTGGACCAAAGCTCCTCTAGATAACTACCGATAACCACATCACCAGCTGTATTCTTTACATGATCCTCGACCACAAAGAAGCCAACAATCGCACAGATGTATGTCTTGTAGGCCTCCAGATTATCATGCATATTGGGTGGCGGTTGCAGCACCAACTTTGATTGATCCCGTCGCTGCTGACGATAGTCTTTCTCGAAGTACTCCCGTTGTCCCAGCACCATGTAGATATGTAAACAACGATAAATAGGCGAAAAATCGATCAAATCCTGTGCGCTAACATTGCTGCCATCATCGTCACCGGCTCCGCCCCCGCTGTTTCCCTTCTGCTTATGCTCCTGTATAATAGCATTAATATCCCGCTTCTGCAACTGCTTCGTGTGAGTTATGGCCAGCTCGCCAATACGTGGTGAGAACTTGCGGATGTTTTCGAGGAATTCGCGAAAGTCGGCGGCAGCCGAGCGACGTATGTTCTCCTTAATGATCGGTATCTGTGTCTGCATTTGTGTGGCAAAGCGATAATTGTGACGCTGCAGACGCGACAGATGCTCCGTCTCTAGAGTCTCTAGCGTACGCAGTGCTTGATAGTATTGCTTGTTCTTGGCCTGTTGCGTGAATTTCATATAGCACTCCAGAGCTGGCAGACAGGACTTGAGGGCCTCAATGGCACGGGCCAGATTCGATTCAATCTGCCTTGCACGCACCAATTCATTTCCCTGTTGTATTAGCGATGCGCTTATTGAGCGCAACGAAGTGTCCAGGGAATGGACTTCGTCGTGCAGCTGCTTCGCCTGCGTGCGTACCTGTAACAGCTCCTGTATGGAATCAATGAATCCCTGATAGTACAGATTGCAAATGCGCTCAATTTCCTTGTCATGGCTTCGTATACGTTGATCCAGTTGCTCACTGATCAATTTGCTATTGTTGCCTGTGTGTGGGGAGGGCGTTAATCAACTGCGATTGATGACGAATCTACGAACCATGATTATGGCAATTTACCTTCGAGTATAGATCGAAATGTTGGCCCCCAATAATCATCTACGGCCTCAATGTCTTGTACCGTCACTTTGGACATGATTTATGCTTGCCTTCGGCGATATTTATTGCACTTTTCTACAAATTATCCAAGTTTATGTTATTTGCGGTAGTTTGCCAGTGCTGTTCAACGTCCACCAAACAGCTGCTTGCGGATACGTTTTACAACACACAATCGATACTATTCAGTTCATGGTGCTGGGGGCCACGCACGTCACAACTTAAAGCAACCTGTTGAATCAACGTTCATTTAATGCAGATTCTCCCTGCATACTGTTAATGCAACGATGTAAGTAGTTTGAGCGGTGTCTAACGATTCGAGTGCATTAGTTAATCTGTAATATAAACAAATATATATATGAGCGTGTATATTAATTAAATTTTTCATCATGCAATCTGATCGTTGTAGTCTACATTTAACTTTCACTTCGTCTTGAGCGGTTACTTGTCGTACTGCTTTTTGTTTTGGCCAAGTTATTGGGCGCACTTACAGCTATGTGGTCACCATCGTGTCATCTGCTCAAGTAATAAGACGAAATTTATGTACACGCACGCAATTCAAAGCTCCACAACAAAAACATTATCAGCATGGCCACTTTGCGGAATCGCCAGAATGCCACCACGCCGGAAGTGGAACAACAACCTAGCAGCAGCAACAACAACAACAACGCCAAAGCTGCTGTGTCAAAAGAGAAAAGTGATCCCATGATATATATAATATTCCTGTCGCTACTGTTCGATTTGCTTGCATTTACCATCATATTGCCGCTGTTGCCATCGTTGCTGGAATACTATCGTGTCAATGACAGTTCCGGTTTGTATGCATCACTTACAACCCGTGTACGCTGGTTCCAACAGCTGCTGGGTGCCCCGGACCGTTATCTGTCGGTTCTATTTGGCGGCTTGCTTGGCTCCATGTTCAGTTTTCTTCAATTCTTGGCCAGCCCTATCGTTGGCAGCCTTTCGGATTATTATGGACGCAAACCCGTTTTGCTAATGTGCGCCGTAAGTCAAACAGTTGCATACGAAATCCAAATCATTTCTGACCAGTGTTTCTCCTTTTTAGTCGGGCATAGCACTATCCTACCTGATTTGGGCCTGCTCCAGCAACTTTGCTCTGTTCGTGCTGGCGCGGATTGTTGGCGGCATCAGCAAGGGCAACATCTCGCTCTGCATGAGCGTCATCACAGATGTGTCCAGTGTGCGGACTCGCGGACGCGGCATGGCACTTGTTGGTGTTGCCTTTTCGCTGGGATTCATTCTGGGTCCCATGATTGGAGCTATGTTTGCCATATTCTCAAATAAAACTGCCGGCGGTGGTGCCTGGTTTGTGCTGCCTTCGTTGCTGGCTCTGGGATTGGCTCTTGGCGACGTGCTGCTCCTGATATTCTGTTTACGTGAAACTCTGCCCCAGGTGAGCACTAGGTGCCTCCTACATACATAATTCCGTGCAACTTTTATTGTTCCCCTTGCAGGAGAAACGCGCTCGAGAAATCTCATCGGCTTTGTCATACGGCCTTCAATTACTTAATGTTTCATCCATATTTAGGTAAGTTGTCGTGATTTAATTAGCGTATCTAGCGAAACGAGTCGTGTGACTTTCTTAATTATTATTGTTATTCGTTGGCGCAAAACTGTAAAGCTCAAAGCAAGCCCAACAGGTTTTTATTGTTGTCGCTATCATGCCGGCAGTTGGGCACGTTTTCACTGGGTTTTGTTTGATATGTCTTATCAACGGACACGATCACAGCTCGTATCGTTTAATTGGAATTTGTTGTGGTGTGACTAAACAGCTCCTTGGGAGATTATATGCACCAAAGACTAGTGTGTGCCAGTTTAATGCGACAACAATATTTCCAAATACGTTTCCAAAGTTAGCAATCTTTTTACCTTTTTAGCAGCGATGGGAGAACTTCGAGGTCTAATAAACCTAATTTGATTAAGAAATATAGCTAAAAACAAGGTTTCAAAGTTCGATAAAACTTTTTTTTTGTATAAAATGTTAGTAACTAAAGTAAATTAAAATTGATTTCCATCTTTTAACAAAAAACTATTCGATATAAGCAAAGTTTAAATTTATTTCCTAATCTTATCTGTTAAATATTTATTTTTATATAATATTCCAATAGTTGTTTTCCCTGAATATATTTTCTACAAATTATATATTTCTGAAAAAGTAGTCTCATCAGAATTTCAAAGAGTATGGTGGCTAACTAATAGCATTTCTTAAATACTCTAGGTTTTGTAATTAAAAAATATATAAGTCTAAATAGTTTCTTTTATTCATAGTTCAGTTCAATTTTAACTGAGAGATATTTTTGAATACACTATTAATTTCTATGTTACGTCAAAATATATTTTGGTTAGTTTGCTTATACCTTCACTTCGCACTGAAAAAAGTGTCCATAGACTTTGTTGTTGACCTGTTCATCGATTTTTTCTTTCAGATTTGCTGCCATAAAAAATGTGCCAAGAAAGGATATTCAGGCACTCCGTACAATTGGATTAATTTACTTTATGTATTTGTTCCTGTATTCGGGCTTGGAATTTACCGTCACGTTTCTTATGTATCATAAATTTGGCTACACTTCAATGGATCAAGCCAAAATGTTCTTGACCACGGGTATTGTAATGACCCTGTTGCAGGGTTCGGTAGTGCGTCGTTTGCCCGAAACCAAGATCAAAAGCTACGCCATCTTCAGCTTGTATTTGATAGTGCCCGCTTTTATATTGGTTGGTCTGGCTGAGAACAGTCGGATGCTTTATGCAGGGATGATTTTATTTGCGATCTCCACCGCCTTTGCTGTCACTTGTCTGACCACATTGGTGTCCAAGTATGGCAATGATGATCAAAAGGGTTCAGTATTAGGAATATTCCGATCTTTGGGTGCCTTGGCGCGTGCTCTGGGTCCAGTTGTCGGATCTATCGGTAAGTCTTTTAATGCGACCTACATATGTATGTATAACAAGTTTTAATTCAATTCTTTACTTTCATTTTAGCCTTTTGGTGTGTAGGCTCAAAGTTCACATACATAACTGGCGGGCTTTTGCTTGTCTATCCGGCATTTGCACTGCAACGTGCGCGTATTTAAATCGTATTTCAAAAGTGCTATAAGTACAATAAGAACAATGCTTACTCATTCTGCAGAACAAAAGCTACCGCTAGTATTAATTGAACTATATTCTTTACTTATTGTTTTTATACAACAAATGTTATACATTTAAATAAAAAATCATTTTTATATCATTTTGTAAATAAACTTTATCTTTTTTAAATTTTAACGATTATTGGTCTGTACTGACGTCATCAACATGGCGTTTAAACTTGTGGCTCAAGTATCGAGTATTTTTAGCTGTCACTTGCATTACAATACATGCCGCAGCCAACTTCAAGTCGTTGAATATATTGGGAGTGACTAAGTCTAAGTGAGTGTGTGTCGTGAGAAAGAAAATTATAAATAAATGCATTAAAAAGCCACAGAAAGTGGCAAATTTTATTGCTTTCATTCTCGCACAAAGTTTGCCTGACGTGGAACATAGAATAACGATTAAATAACGCCTATTTCCCATCAAATTTGATATAATTTTTCTTTTCTTTATATTGTCTCGATTACAACTACAAATAAAAGTGTACAAAGTGTGAGAGCAAAATACACGAAAAATACGCATAAAGAAACGGCGGCGCGCAAGGATTATTGGATTTTACATTACACGGACACACACATTGACACCCCAATCGGTTGGAGCAGGAGGAGCAAAACATTAAAAACACAACAAAAATGGGTGCAAGGGAGGACGAATACGATTATCTTTTCAAAGGTAAATTATGAACATGACTTTTAAATTTCGTGTGTAGCTGCTGCCTTTGTAATTAATTATAAGCTAGCCGGTGACTGGTTGGTCGCCCGTGAAACATGGGAATTTTGAGCAGGAGCAAAAGTGCTTGCTATTTAGATTTCACTGCTGATGCGGCCATAATGACGCAGTAGTTCAATGGCACTAATTGAAACTAATTGGAATACCAAATGCAAACATATCTGTCATACATACATATGTACATAAGATATGTATTTATGCAATGTAAATAGGTATGTATGTATGTTTACTTAGTGACGTTCAATCGGATTATTTCCCCAAAAATTGTATTGAAATATCGCAAAATACGCCCCCTGTCGTTGTGTTGCTGCATTTCGTTACTGGTTGGAAACTGTGTTGCTGTTGCCCTTTTCTTACTTGCGCTCTCTCTACTCTCTGGTGGAGCGTCTTCGCACTCCTCCACCCCCTCTTCCAACAGAATCGTAACTACTTTGCCGTTAACTGTCAGTTTGTCATTGCGTTCCCATTGCCGTTCTTTCTTTGCTTCTGCTGCCAGCAGCCAGCGTGACACGTTGCATAAATCGTAATAATAACCATGATAAAAAGCACATATCAAGTTTTTGTTGTTACTAGATTAGATTTTCTGTTATTAATACATCTATTAATGTATGCGTATGTGTGTGTTTATTGTTGCTATTGGCAGCAATTAGTTAGTATAGAGAAGTGTGTATTAATTTTTTGATGTAGCTGTTTTTGTATTGAATTTTCGCAATTTCTTTTGCATATGTTTACTTTGCTCAGTTTGTACTCTTGTGTTATTGTCGCTCTCTTCCCACACTCTCTCGAGATGTTGTTCTTCATACGTCGCTCAGCGGATGTTAAAGCCTCAGTTTTCTGCTTGCACTGTGGGAAAAGATCAGTTTTTTTTATCAAACCAAATAAAGTACAATTGCATTTACAACTATGTTCAACCCTAAAAACATTTTAGCCGCATGCGGGCATGACATTTATAAACTAACGCAGGCTTTCTACATTCACAGTTCCATTTAAAGTGTGTACATAGTTTCTTTGTTTGGGAGCTTTAAGTATTTGTATTTGTGTTTAGGTATTTTGGGGTCACCAATTCTCAATGTTCTCTTTGTTCTCTCGTTTGCATGCGAGCACTCCGTATAAATTATTGCGCTTTAACAAATTCCACCCGAGCCAAGCTCCGTTAGACTTGTGTTTGTGTGTCAGATATGAATCTCGGGTATTAAGCGGATGCGTAAGATCTGAAATGATTTTTTGCAGAAATTTAAAAAAAAGTTCAATCTCTACTTAAAGTCTGGCCCGCATATGATATGTTATCCGTATATTAGGTATCAAATTTGGCATATTTAAAAAGTGTGACTCATAAAAAAAATTTACAATAATCGCTTAATCACTGGGTGAAAAGCAAACAACCAAACGTCATGTTGCAAAATTAATTTATAATATAACACACGGATATATATAATGATGAGAGCAACATGCTTACCGCTTCCGCTAAATTCAGGTGTAATTTGTTATTAGAACCCCAGTTGATCGTTAAAGAACTCATAAAGAGAGAAGCTCCGTAATGAATCACCGTTACTCGTTACTCCATAGCTGCTGTCAAGCAATCACTGTGCTGATAACTCTGTACTCATTTCCAGAGAGTAAATCAAGAGAGGGAGAGGCCACCAAATTGATTTTGTTTTTGTTTTTCTTTATAGTGAGAGAGATATTGAGTAGGAGAGCAGGGCTAATATTGTCGCATGCCAGATAAACAAACTCAAAAAAGGTGTCAAAAAGGCGTGAGATAATAACAACAGTTGAGTGACTCGTTGAATATGAAGTTATTTCAATTACACCATGACCAAACTGAAAATAACTATTGAAAAATTAGGTCGAAATTATTGTATTACCATTTATTTGCATATATAGAATCATATATTGAGAATATGTAAAAATACCTCGAACGCCCCTTAATTTAATACAGGCCATAATTTGTGGGGGAGATGTTGAGACACCCATAAAACGGTCGTTTTTATGGCCGTCACACTGAAATCCCCCGAAAGCATAACAATTTATTGCGCCTGCTGACCTTCAGACACGCGCCGTATTTTGCCAATAACTGAATGCGAGGACATGACCCAAACACCCTTCCCAACCAACCAACCAGCCAGCTCGGTAGTGTTAAATTATGCAACTGTTGGAGCGAAGACAGAAGTGAAAGTTTTCTATTTGCTAATAGTTTCTTAAAACCATTTTTGCAGTTGTGCTTATCGGTGACTCTGGCGTAGGCAAAAGTAATTTGCTGTCACGTTTCACGCGCAACGAATTCAATTTGGAGTCCAAGTCGACAATTGGCGTTGAGTTCGCAACACGCAGCATAGAGGTAAGTGATTGGACAAAATGTCAATATGTTGAAGTGGGTTATGGGTTAAGGTTACTTTAATTTAATCTGTATTTTATTTTATTCCCCTCGAAAGGTCGATGGGAAAACAATTAAGGCGCAAATCTGGGATACGGCCGGTCAGGAGCGTTATCGGGCCATCACCTCTGCCTATTATCGCGGTGCTGTAGGGGCACTGCTTGTCTATGACATTGCCAAGCATTTGACGTACGAAAATGTGGAGAGATGGCTGCGGGAGCTGCGCGATCATGCCGATCAGAATATTGTCATAATGCTGGTAGGCAATAAGTCCGATTTACGGCACTTGCGTTCGGTGCCGACGGATGAGGCGAAACTGTTTGCGGAGCGCAATGGTTTGAGTTTCATAGAAACATCAGCCCTCGATTCGACGAACGTTGAAACCGCATTCCAAAATATACTCACAGGTAAGTTGAAAAAACATAAATTAATTAAATTAACTAAAACTCAAAACTGAAATTATTTTGCAGAGATCTATCGTATTGTGTCGCAGAAACAAATCAGAGATCCGCCGGAAGGCGATGTCATTCGTCCTTCGAATGTGGAGCCCCTCGACGTAAAGCCGACTGTTACAGCTGATGTACGCAAACAGTGCTGTCAGTGACCGCCAGAAGCATTCGCCGCAGCATCAGAAGCAGCAGCAGCCCCCCGCAACAACAGCCAGAACAGCAACAGAAACAACAATTACAACTTCAACAACGGCATAAGATGTTATTTTTTAAACCACAGCCACAAGCAGTTTGTCATTTATGCATGAAATCAACAACAATAACAACAACAAGCCCCAGCAGCAACCGCAACATCAACATCCGGCTGTAGTTAACTGCAGTTTAAACTGAAGTTTTATATATGTATACATATAAATTACAAATCGCATAAAGCGTCAATGCGTCTACCGCGTCTGAGAAAAAAAACGAAAACACTCCAAATTCAGTTTAAGCTGTAGCTGTAACTATAATTTATATAAATATACATAAATGCTAATATTAAAAATATTAATATTATTAATTTTCGCAACATAAATACATAGTTGTAATTTTCAAAGAAAAACAAACAAAAAACCAATAATATTTGCTATGTATGATCTATTAGCCGCCGCATTGATTTCCAGCATATTGGGCATATTTAATATACGTATAATGAAGAAAAATGGACCCCGGCCTGGTCCCGTTTCGCAATTGCCTATAAATTAAATTCCGTACACCATTAACCTTCCTATGTTTGTCCAGAGTCGAAGCTGCTCTTATCGTTGCAAAATCATTTTGTTATAATATATTTTTTACGTCTGAAGAAAATGCAGAAGCTACACATTTAAACTGCTAATAGTTTAAGCATAAATCTAAATATCATTATCAGAATTGTTTCCTTTAATGAAAATTTTATTACTGGCCACTACAGGATTTCTTTAAAACTAGCTGATAAAAAGAACAGTTGTAAAACTTTAAATACAGCAACGGCAACAAAAACTAAATACATCATTTGTGTTTGCTATGTTGAGTGTGATTAAATAAATATTATTAAAATAAATCAAGCTTATACTTTTTGTGAATCAAAAAAATGTGCTGTTTAAATCATTTTATTATTTTTTTATAATTTTAAAATGTACCCTCCAAAAAACAGTGTGACCCAATGGAAAACAAATCTATCGACTTATCGAAACATGTGTCGGCGCAGCTTGTGAATGTTACAACGTATGTTTCCCATAATTTTGTTAATTTAGCAATAAAGTACAATTTAATAAAACTAATCAAATTATAAATAATATAAAATAAAATACAACAAAAATGCATCTAAAATATTCAAATTTCTAGCTTCAAAATTAAGCAAAATGCCAAAAAAAAAGTAGCCCCTTTAAAAAAAACTTAAATATGGATATCGAACTTTTTGTGCAGCTTGATGGCTGCCACCTTGTTTTGGAAACCAGGGTGGCAGCCTTTATCGATGAAATATTAAAAACAGCAAGTGAGCAGCAACACGTGCGGTTGCAGGAATTTTATTTGTTTTTAATTAATTAAAATGGGACGCGGTAAAAAGAAAGTGCATCCCAAAACGCGTACGGCAGCGTTCAAGGCTAGCGAGCCAAGTGAAGTGGTAGAGGCACCACATTCCTTCATAATACATCGCGGTCTTTCCTGTCCGTATATAACAGACCTCACGCTTGATTTTCGGCGTATAATGGAACCGTTTACGGCAACCAATTTACGGGAGAAAAAAATGAATCGCATCAAGGATTTCGTTAGCTTGAGCAGCTTCTTTCATGTCTCGCATATGGGCATCTTCAACAAAGCCGCCACTCAGCTGTCGTTCAAAGTGGTACGCTTACCGCGTGGTCCTTCGCTCACATTCAAGGTTTGTTGATGTTTTCCAACAAATAATGTTCCTGTTAATTCATTATTTTCTTCAACAGGTGCATCAGTTCACGTTGGCTCGCGATGTCATTTCGTGCAGTAAGAAGCAAATGATTGACGTTGATCATTTTAAGCATCCACCGCTCGTTATCATGAACAACTTTAGCGGCGATGGCAAGCACTTGAAACTGATGGCGACAACGTTTCAGAATATGTTTCCGTCAATTAACCTGGCTCAGGTTAGCATCGACACCATTCGCCGTTGCGTCCTGTTTTCGTACAATACAGAAACGAAACTTGTGGAAATGCGTCACTATTCGGTGCAAGTGGTACCGGTGGGTTTAAAAAAAGCGGTACAGAAAATAGTCAGTGGCACCGTTCCAAATCTAAGCAAATGCAACGAGGTTGTGGATTTTGTAACCAGGTAAGATCCAATTAGTCTCGTTTGAATAGAGCTTCATATGTTTTTTATTGTGGCAATTGCAGGGATGGCTATGCATCCGAATCAGAAGCTGAGGACGATGAACAGTCTCATGTTGTGCTGGCCCAAACATTGAAGAGTAAGGGAAATATGGAGGATTGCAAGAGCTCGGTTAAGTTACACGAAATCGGCCCACGTCTCACAATGCAGCTAATAAAGATCGAGGAAGGTTTGCTAACCGGTGAGGTCCTCTACCATGATCACGTCGTGAAAACCGAGGATGAAAAAGAAACGCTGCGCAAATTGATCGAAAAGAAACGTAAACTAAAGGAGCAGCGAAAGAAGCAGCAGACCGAGAACCGAGCACGAAATCTGAAATTGAAAAAGGAGCAAAATCAAGCTGCAAAACATGAAGAGGGCGGTGGAAATGCTAGTGATGCCGACGATGATGCTCAATACTATAAAGATGAAGTCGGCGAAGAACCTGACGAAGGTGAGTTTCCGCTTTAATGTCACAATGCTCGAATGTTACTGAATCTTATAACTATGTCATTTTCAGAGCTCTTCAAAAATGACAACAAGTCACGGAAAAGACACAAATTGCCGGGCGGCATGAAGTACAAGAATAAGAAACCAAAACTGGACAAAAAACCCATGAAGAACTCAAAATCAAAGTAGCGTTGTACATTATTTTTATTAAATGCCTAGGTGCTTAATGTAATAATTTTTAATATTGTGAGTCGCTTATTGTGTCTAGCTAAACATGCGCTGCACAACCTGTTTGTAGTTGGCATTGCTATTCTTCCAGCTAGCAGCGATATTTTCTCGCAGCTTGACAAATTCCCGTTTCTCTTCATAATTGGGCACGCGTTCAATTGTTTGCTGTGCCTTCTCAAATTCTTTCAGGTAATAGAATGCCAAAGCGCGCCGGTAAATGCTTTTCTCACTTGGATTTGTCTGTGTTTCCACAAATTCGGTGTGATAGATCACATGTTCGTAGCGCTCCTCCTGCAGTAAGCAAGCGGCCAAATTCGTTTGGATTTGAACAAATAATGTCTCCACTTCGCTGCCGTCAATTCCATGCTCCTTTTTATCCAATTTATCGAATGGTTTATATGAAATCAGCAGTTTTGCTGAACGTGAAAAATAGTCGAAAGCAAACTTTGGATACATCTTAAACATAGAAACGCCATTTTCTTTATAGCGCAATGCCAAACTGTAAATTTCAGCTGCATTTAACTTTTCCACCTGTGTGTTGCTGTTGATCCGCTCCAATTTAAGCTCGAAATTGATTCGCTCGCCGGATTTAGTCTCAATGCTGCACACAGAGGTTTCACCCGGCAAAAACTGCTGCAAAAGTAGCTCCAAATAGCAATCAATTGGAGTCAGAGCAGACCCCATTTCCATTGAATGCTGCTGAATCTCATTTCGTTCCAAGTATTTAGATGGCCTGGCACCCAAGTTCTCGCACGGTTTGCTTATATGGAACAGCACTGTGCTAACCGCTAGTGGTTTCTCCAGATTCTGGAACTGTAGGCTCAATACCTTCTTGTGCAGACCTCTTGCCATATCGTTCCATTCTTCGCCAATGTACCAATCCATTGTTTTTAAATAAATTCAACTCGAAATAAATTGTATGTTAATAGTAGTGTTGTTGTTAGCACCAGTGTTGCCAACTCAAAAAAGGCCGGTTAAGCCCAAAAATAGGACAGAAAACGAACGGCAAAACGAACCAACGGTATCATTTTTGACCACATTTAACTCTTTCAGAAAAAGAGCATATATTTTTTTAAAGGAATATTGAAGCTAGAGCTTTGCAACTTTCACAGGAGCTTTATTATATTTTTAGCAATTTTATAATTTTGTTCTTTAGAATTATTTTAATTTCTTCACCACGCAAAGGCTGACGTGCCCTAAACCAATTTTAAAATGAACTTCATGATTTTAAAAAATGTATGAATTTCTTTGATTTTTAAAATTTGTAACTAAAAACTTTTAATAAATTTTTTAAAAAATAATTAATTTCATTAGAGAAATGACATGGGACCAATTTTCTATCGATAACGACTCAAAAGGTATTGTAAGCATCAGTGTGTCCATACCAAAAAATTATGAAAATATTCAAAAATGTTAAGGTTCCATTTTTAACCTATCAATATTAATTATTAAAATTAAACTGATTTCACTTTGGGTAGAAAAATCATTCATTTACTTGTTGCACGCCATTCAAATGTACTTATATTATTGCTTAATTGCTTGTCATATTTTATGTTTTGACTAAAGCGAGATGAATGAAGAATGTTTTTTGGCTGTACTATTCTAGTGACTCGGACTGTAGATTATCATGTATAAAACTCAAACCCGTCTTTTGCAGCAAGCCAAAATACTTTCTCATCTGGTAAATGCTGCAAGAATGAGCTCGCTACCCAGTGTTTATGTGACTCGACCAGATGTCGACATCAGTGGACTGGAATTACTTCGTAAAAGGTTGCTTGGCGCTGTTGTCATTGAGTGAATTTATCTTATATTACTTGGTTTTGATAGCTGCAATGTAACCACTTGGTCGACGGCTTTGCCAGTCCCACGAGACGAGCTTCTTCGTGAGATTAAGGGAAAGGACGCGCTCTATTGTGCACTCACAGATAGAATAGATGCGGAAGTATTGGATGCTGCTGGTGACCAGCTGAAGTGTGTCTCGACAATATCTGTGGGCTACGAGCACATCGATGTGCAGGAGTGCAAGAAACGTGGCATTCGCGTTGGTTATACACCCGATGTTCTAACCGATGCGACCGCAGAGCTGACGCTCGCATTGCTCTTGGCTACGAACCGGCGTTTGTTTGAGGCCAACAAACAAGTGTACAATGGCGGTTGGAAATCATGGTCGCCTATGTGGATGTGTGGTCAGGGCCTGAAGAACTCACGTGTTGGACTCTATGGCTTTGGGCGTATTGGACAAGAGATTGCAGCGCGCATTGTGCCTTTCAAGCCAGCCCTGATAACCTATACGACACGTTCAGCACGGCCAGAGGAGGCTGCAAAGGTCAATGCCCAGCGTGTGGACTTTGATGAAATGCTTTGCTTATCGGACTTCATTGTTGTCTGCTGCGCTTTGACAGCTGAAACTAAGGAAATCTTTAATGCTGCAGCATTTGACAAAATGAAACCCAACTGCATTTTCATCAACACAGCGCGTGGTGGAGTCGTAGACCAAGAAGCATTGTGTGATGCTCTTCGTGCGAAGCGCATATTGGGCGCAGGTTTAGATGTTACCACTCCGGAACCACTGCCACTCGATGATCCGCTACTCAAGCTGGATAATGTTGTTGTCCTGCCACACATAGGAAGCGCGGACATTGAGACACGCAAGGAGATGTCGCGTATTACGGCTAGAAACATTCTTGCTGCCCTGTCCGGCGGCGAAATGGAATCCGAGGTGCTTGTCTAATTTTCGCATGTATAAAGGGGTAATGATAATTAATATTAAATAAACATTTTCATTCTTATTGATGGAGACATTACAATTTCGCACTATTTTAAGACCTGCCATTCATTCAAATAGAAACATTTATTTTTTAAAGTAGCGCCAAACGATTCAAGAAACATCGATTTGGCCGAGCCCTTAATCGATTCGATAAGCTATCGAAAACAAACACTAATGTTAAAGCAGCTGGTTGTGTCTGTTATATTTAAATTGGGAATTAATATCCCAAGTAGAGATGGGCATGGGCCTCCTTTTTGAGGCACGGCACGGCCCAAGCACGGCTGGTAAAAACTGAGGCCCAACACGGCCCAACACGGGATTTTTTTAAATAGGCACGGCACGGCACTGGCACGGCACGGACAAAAACTTTATTCATTTTTGTCACTTCATGGCGTCACTTTTTTTATTATATTGGCATCAAACGTGCTATCGATGTTGTAAGTGTTCGCAAATTGTGCGATACATCGATGAATTCTACAGCTCAAGCTGACAAGCAAGCGATAAAACTACGCCAACTTATCGATAGTACCATATTTAAGTTCAAAATCTGTACCGTGCCTACCGTGCCTCCCGTGCCTACCGTGCCTACCGACTTTGGCACGGTAAAACACGGCAATTTCTAATAAGGGGCCCAACACGGCCCAACACGGATTTTTTTTAAATAGGCACGGCACGGACACGGCACGGCCCATGCCCATCTCTAATCCCAAGCCAGGTTTGCACTTTTTTAAATGCAGCTAAATAGAAAAGTGGTTGACTGTTAGGGTATGCCAAACATTCTGGTATTTTTTATTTTCTGTAGCCCGCTCTTAATAAATGCTTGTTAAATGTTAAGTTAAGAGGAACGCCAAACTTTTTCTCGTTCTGTTTCTATTCACTGCTTAACATTATCGATAGCTATAAAGTCTACAAAAGAAGACAATTACAGTATCGATTACTCGAAGATGCAACCATGTTTAGAAATATCGAAAAATATAAAAACCAGGGAAGGTGTCGCCGTGTAGAAGAGAGGAGAACAAAGTTCATTCGTTCATCTTAATGACCCGTTCATTTGATGTTTTCAGAACGAAACGACACAACTCTATTGTGAATGAATGAGTGGTGATTGCCGACTTAAAAATATAAAATTTGCCAAAATTAATCATTACAATAAAAGTATGGTTCGCGGAGCGCTTCGAGGCGGCAGGCCTATGCGCGGTGGTATTCGACCGCCTTTTAAGAAAACGTTTGTGCCGCGCCATCCTTTCGACTTGACTTTAGCCGAAGTCGTTTTTCCAAAAGTCTCACCGGCAGTGGATGATTCTGCGTTGACTGCGGTAAAATCGATAAAAAAAAAAGTTAAATACACAATGTTGAATTAAAATATCTATTGCTTTAAATAGGCCCTGTTAAAGCGTAACCAAGACCTCAGTCCAACTCCTGGGGAGCAGACTGCTATTGGCAATTTGGTAACTAAGGTGCAAGCCGTTCTGGATAACTTGGTCGTTGCGCCGGGCGACTTCAATACTTGTGTAAGTTACCACAGTAACTTATCCTCTAGGGAAACTTAAGCAATCGCTTAACATTTTATTGCAGCAATTGGAGGAAGTGCGCCAAGTGGGTTCCTTCAAGAAGGGCACGATTCTTACTGGCAACAATGTGGCCGACGTCGTTGTCATACTCAAAACACTGCCCACAAAGGAGGCCTGTGAGGCGCTCGCCAAAAAGGTCGAGGCGGACTTGAAGAATGGCATGAAAACAGAAGTGGTAGCCAAAGGAGAGCAACATGCAATACAAATACATGACAGGGGCTTCGATGTCTCGAACAGCCAAGCCAAGGTGCGCATACTTATTGCCACCTTGCCGCAAAACTTGCGGAAACTCGAGCCAGAGATTCATATGGATCACAAGTTGATGCAGAGCCATTTGGCTGCTATACGGCACACTCGCTGGTTCGAGGAGAATGCTCACCATTCGTCAATTAAAGTCTTGATACGCATTTTGAAGGATCTAACAAAGCGATTCGACGCTTTTTCACCGCTCTCCTCCTGGATGCTGGACTTAATTGCTCATTTGGCAATCATGAATAATCCATCACGTCAAGCACTGCCCATCAATATGGCATTTCGTCGAGTGTTTCAGCTGCTTTCTGCTGGATTATTCCTTCCAGGATCAGCAGGTATTACCGACCCAACCGAACCGGGTCACATTCGTGTTCACACTGCAATGACGCTAGAGCAACAGGATGTCTGCTGTTATACAGCACAGACGCTACTTCGAGTGTTGGCACATGGCGGGTATAAACATATTCTGGGATTGGAGGGCAACACTAGCATTGTACGTGAAATGTCCGTCTGGAATGGAGTGGTAGTGTCGCCGTTAACACCCGTGTATGAGAAGCCGGTCGACAAGAAGGAAGGCGATCTTGAGGAAGACATTGACATGATCGAGAATGAAAATGAAGATGAAGGCAGTGATGATGCAGCCGAATAATCTCGACAGTAAGATTTACAATTTATTATAAAGTCAAAAGAAATAAAACAGTAAAATTCGCTGATTTATGGCATCAGCACATTCTCAGTTATGGGTTTGTCCTCATCAACACTGCACATTAGTTTCATGTTATTTATATCAAAATATCTTTCGGCAGAAATTCCGGATGGTTCGCTGACTTTAATTGACAAGTCCTCCGCTCGAAGTGTGTGTCCTTTATCCAGATTTCGAGCAGCCACAATTGATTTACCCAATTTGCGACGACAAGCTAGCTCACTCTGCAAAATTTCCTTCTTCGAAACTGCAGCCAACGCCGCCTCTAAATTTTCATCTTTTCCACCTAACATTTTAGTTATTTCATTAACATTATAGGAGGGAATGCTAAGAAATTGCTTATGTTTAAAGTTGCCTATGCTCTGGACCAGGGATATCAACTCCTTGGGCTCCAGAGAGCAAAGATGATCCGAGCCTTTCTGGTGTTTGTTTAAAGTAAAGTGTCGCTCGATTATCCTGGCACCCGACAAAACAGCTGCCTCAGTGATGCATACACCCAACTCATGTCCTGAGTAGCCAATGATTACGTTAGGAAAACGTTGCATTAGTGCAGGTATCATCTGCAAATTGCAGTCGCTTGCAGCAGTTGGATACGAAGATACGCAGTGCATCAATGCGTACATGTCGTTTTCAGCCAGATTCATTATTTCAACGATTTTATCAACTGTCGACATGGTTTGCATTCCGGTCGATATAATCAAAGGTATTTTCATGCTAGCAGCTTTAATAAGTAGTGGAAAATTATTAGCGTCTCCTGAGCCAATTTTAATAAAAGGTACCTTTAAATCTGCCAGAAAATCCAGTGATCTCTAAAAATACATAACATTTTAATATTTAGGACACATCTTTTAACTCATGTTGAAATTATAACAAGGTGATGTTTTCGCTCTCTCTCGGGGCTACAATTTTGCTGTCAGCTCTGAGAGAGTCTGAGGTGAGAAAGATGACAAAGATAGATATATAGAAAACTTGTTTTGTTTGGTTCTCTATACTTTTCACTCATTTTCGTTTTATGCGCTGTGAAAATCCTAAAAATTACTAATTTAACCCCTTTTTCCTAGGCAGTTTTCAAAAAAATAAAAATACGAGCAAAAATATTTATGAACATTTTTTTTTGCAATCTTAGAATTTTTTTGCATCAAAATATTTTTTGTAAAAAATCGAGGAAAAAAGTTTAAAATAGACTTTTTGTAAATTCAATATTTTCATTGGGTATTTAATGGGTTAGGGAAAGTTTTGCATCATTCAAACGGAATTTAAACGACCTTTCCAAATATATTTTTTTACTGTGAAGACTTGACTTACACAGCTGTTAAAGTAAAAAGAGTGTGTACGAATAAATGTTGGTCTGAGTGTATAAAATTCAAATAAAAAGCAATTCAGTTTAAAAATTGGATGCGGTAGTTTTTTTTTGTACTGGTGCGAATAATTCCCGATTTGGCCCTTGGGGATTTTTTTTATTCTGGGGTGCCACAGAAATCGCTTTCGCTTGAAATTCACTTAAATTTCATACAAATTCGAGCGAAAGCGATTTCTGTGGCACCCCCGATTGTTGGTTTTAGACAAATTTTTGTTATAGTTTTCCTTTATTTGATCATATTCTGCTTTGCTGAGACTGAACGAGTTAATATCAATGCAATTTTCCGGTTGGAACTCCCAGTATCCTTGTAAGCAAGGACCTTAGCAACTTCTTCGGATGTTAGTGTCGTACCCTTTCCTACACTTAATTCGGAATTGATGTCTGCGTTTGTGAGTTATTTTCTACTTATCAATAGGCTCAGCACTTCAAATTAATACTGAAGAAATTTATTTAACATCAGGACATTTTTCTCGGGAACAGCTACAAAGGCACTGCCTTTAATTGAATTTCGCATCAAAAGTAGCACCAAACCGAAAGTTCAGCGAAAACAATCTGAAATCTAACGGTAAATGATTTTTTCGAAACTTTAAATAGACTACTAATAAGATGGACAATATTTGATTACGAATTTAAGATACCGTTATCGCCAATCATAATTTTTCAAGCAAAAATTAGGTGCCTTTAATTAAATTTCGGCAAGTGTATTCTACACACGGGGCACTTTTCACAGAAATTGACACAACCGCTTACTACGACGTTTGCTTTTACGTCAAACGAATACACCACCTTGGATTAATTTCATCATGATTTAACTTTACTAGTTTTTTCACTTGCCTCATCCATAGCGGATGCTGTGAAATCAATATTAATTTCACGACTATAGTCTTGCAACTCATGGTACTGCTCCTTAGAAAATTCAAGATATTCTTTATGCTCTCCATAAGTTCTGCCCCAGGCGTGATCACTGAAATAGTCTCGACTTAGGGCGGACCGAGTAAACTTTGCCGTTAAATCAGATTTTTGGAATTTAACACAATGGCATCCCGCCTTCTTTGCTTCTAGCATCATCAATTTAGCCGTTTCTAAACTTCCCTGATGATTCTGGCCAATTTCCGCAATTATGTATACCTCGTTACATATATTTTTTCTCATTATATCGAGCAACAACATTTTGGATTACGATTCAATTGACTTTAATTAACTAACTGACCCGTTGAAGCTGCCACTAAATGATTGCGCGACTTAAACGTCTATGAATTAGAGTAGCTCAACGGAAAAAAATTATGCTCGGCAACAGTCCGATCTGGCAACGACGCATCGCATAAAACAGATTCCGGTTCCGTGAGCGATCTCGGAACCGCATCAGTCTACTCACAATTTCTTTGGCGATTTAAGAAAAATCCACGTTTCAAATCACTTTTAAGTATGTTATATGTTATGGAAAATTTAATTCCGCGTTTTTTGACATATAACACATATCTGTAAAAATTCGTTTGGGCAAGATACTACCTGTTAACTGAATATACCTTTTACCTTTACACTACTGCATGTACACTGCTTGCACAGCTTGCAGCGTCATGCAGAAATGTACTGCTTGCAAGTGGTGAATTCTTTTTGCGGAACATTTTATAATTGCGATTACAGCAAGATCGGTATATATTAAGGGTTACTATTAATTGTAGTCGAATATTAGTCGATATTACCTGTTAACTGAACATAAATGTATATATACTTATATACATAAAGGCTAGTACCGACGTGAGATAAATTTTTAGCGGCGGAAAATGCTCAATATTTAGCTGTCGACGAGCGTAAAGCCAGAGTTGCCAAAGCAACACGAAAAAATAACAAAAAGTTGAGTGGTAACTCTATGCGTCAACAGCGGTTTATTTTAAATATGAACATGCAGAACTGATTTGCATAAAAAGAGGAGAGAATAAACATTGAAAACTGTATATTAATGTTAATAGAGGAGAAATATGCGATGGCACACAAGCACAGCGTTTTTTGGGTGCACCCATCGCCTTAGAACTTTTTTCGTGGATTCTCCCTCTAAATTAATGAAAAATACAAATATTGGACTCTTTTCCACCTTGTTAATCAGCAGAATTTTGTCTGCTATTTCAAAAAGAGTCAATCTGTTGTTTTTTGTTAATTTCCCGGCCATTTCTTTTAAGTTATTGTGAGAGAGTGAGATAGATAGATACCGAAACTGTAAACAAATCGATGTTTCGCTTGGCTTGACAGCTGTTTCAAACAGTGCTGGATAACGCCCGTTCCTTATCTGGCAACTCCGTTTTTAGTTTCAGTTTAGTTGACGTGCGGACCGACAAGCGGAGATAAATGTCGTCTTCTTCTTATTCACCTTACGCCAGCGTTTTTTTTATATGGAGTTTGACCTTACGCTAGGCCTTTTTTCTGACGTCGGTACTAGGCTTAAAGTTGGAATAGGACAGCAGCAGCAAGGTGTCATAGCAGCCAGAGTTTGAGAGTGCTGATAGCTTTTGCGCTTGGCATGTTGGCATCAGTGATGTCATTTTTTTCTGAGCATAAAAAGCTGGATCAACGAAAAAAAAAGCTAAAAAAAGCGGAATCCCAGGGAAAAAGGTCAAGAAAAAAGCAGCTTTTTATAAAATAATTTGTTGTTTGCTTTTCACTAATAAAGACTTATTTTCATATATAACAAGAACAGAAATTCACTTAAAATTTACAAATGTTAACATTCATCGAAAATTAGAGTTTACTACATAATATACAGTTTGTCAAGAAACACTTTACACACCCTTAAAAATGTAATATTTTGACTTTAAATAAGAAAATAATAGCTTATAATATATATTTGGAAAGGTCATTTAATTTTCGTTCGAATGATGCAAAAATTTCCTTAACTCATTGAGTACCCATGGAATATTTTGAATTTTTGCAAAAGCCTACTTTTTCAACTTTCTTCCTCGATTTTTCACAAAAAGTATTTTGATGCAAAAAAATTCTTGGAACAATTCTAAAACTAACTGCATAAAAATATTTTTGCTAGTATTTTTTGAATTTTTTGAAAACTGCAAAAAAGGCACTTTTTGCATGAAAATGAGGAAAAATGGGTAAAAATTGTAATTTTTAGGATTTTATACAAATTTTAAAAAATACTATGACTATACTACTAAAATATATTTTGTTCTGTTTTGCAAACGAATTTCACAATGTTAGCGATGGAAGACGCGCCAAAATAGGTGTGACCTTTTGAGGGAAACTATTCAATAAAAGTAAATATCGATACTTTGCCGATAGAAATACATTTTTAACATTTCAACCGTCAAACTCAATTAAAAAACAGTTCGCAAAATTGATTAAAAGCACAAATTAAAAAAAAGCTGTTTAAATTTGCTAAAAAATCTAGAATTCCCGCTGCCCGCTGTTTTCAAATTTTTCCCGCAAACATACTTCAAAAAAATCCAAATCTGACGGGAAAAAAGCGGAAATGACATCACTGGTTGGCATGTGTGTTTGTAAAGGGAACCAGTGTTGCCAAGCAGTTTGTTTTTGCTTGTACAATCAATAAACAAAGTTGACAAGTTATACTCAAGATGTATTTATAAAGGTGGTGTATTCGCTCTGTCTCGGGGCGACGCTTTTGCTGTCAACTCTCAGAGAGAGCATGACGTGAGAGAGACGACAGAGATAGATATATAGAAAAATTGTTTTGTTTGCTTTTCTCTACTCTTCACTTATTTTCATTTTGTGCGCTGTGCAATATATAAAATGAAAATAAAATGCAATGGCATGCTTGTCTTGTTGTTCCTGTAATGACCCGTAGGTAACCAATTAATTAATTGTGATTATGAAGATCTGTTAAGCTCCTGTTAGCCGTCAGCATCGACGCTGTTATCCCTGTTGCTCTCTTTGTGGAAGCTGCTCACCGGTGCATGCTCCCACAGTCCTGTTGCATTTATTTGTCTCTTCTTCATATCTCTGAAAACACAAACCAAACGACTTGAGTTTGAGCGACATATGTGTTTTTCACACACGGGGCATTTTTTAGAGAATTTAATACATCCGCTTACTACGATGTTTGCTTTCGTAATGACGTTTGTGCCCCGAAAAAGAGGGAACGTCGAGCGAATACATTACCAGGTATAAATCCACCTTGCAACCGCTTACTACGATGTTTGCTTTCGTAATGACATTTGCGCCCCGAAAAAGAGAGCACGTCAAACGAATACTCCACCTTTATAAATACATCTTGGTTATACTGTCGAAAAATAAAGCAATTTTTAAAATTTCTGATGTCTTTTTCAAAGATTTCTGATATCTTATAAAAAAAACCTCTACGAGGTAAAAGTCTTGGGACGACAACATTTTTGTGTCCCAAAATTTCTGATATCCAATTTTGTGACGAATAATATTAAGTATTTCATATTAATTATTTAAAAAAAAAATTTGTCCTCTGCACTGCTCAATAAAGTAATATTTGTTAGGTATGAAGAATTTCGCGCAATGTGCCGAGGGCCAAAATTTTCTTTTGAAAAGTTAAATTTCTTAATTTTGAAGCTAAAATTCTGAAAATGTTACCAGAATTTTTTGTTGAATTTTTCTCGAATTTCAAATTTTTCTTTTTTTGAATTTTTTATCTGTATCGCTAAGAACACTACTTGTGCGTCCCTTCATATTTTATCCATAGTTTGGATAATTTTTAATAAAATTGTATAAAACTTTTCTGCTTCTTCCAATATTTTTCGGTATTGTGGTCACAGAAAGGTCACAATCAATTTAATTTTTTATTTGGACCTGTACTTTGTTACTTAGTGCTGATCCACGGTCCATAATAACATAAAATTATCAAATCTATATATACAGGCCTGTTCCGGTTTTCACTTTCGGGAAGATTTTGCGAAAATGAATTTCCCTTAGCTGTTCCGGTTTTCACTTTCGGCAAGATTTTGCGAATTGAATTCACGTGACATTGAGCTAGTGAGTTTGAATTCGGAAGGGTTAAATCGATGATTTTGGCATGCTTAGCATAAAATTAAAGTGAAAATAAAATATTTATTAAATACTTCAATGTTTTAGGAATATTACAACGTTATCAGATAAAAAAATAATAATTTATTTGATTTCTAAATAATTATTATTTCATCATACCTCAAAATCGATAAGACTCTAACCTAACATTTTTGTCGGATTTGCTCGACCTGTTCCAGTTTCCGCAAGTATTTGTGAAAGTGAAAGGCAATTTTATAAGGGCTGCCCTTGTATGTGAAGAAATTAGTAAATATATTGGTACATACTTTAAACAACAATTTAAGAATTTTTAAGTATTGTGTAAAGTGAAGAATTCAATTTCATGTTTTTTAAATGCAAGTTTGGACAAAACAGTTTAAAATTAAATGCAAAAAAGAACTAATTATTTTTGTAAACAAACACTGTGCAACAATTGACAACTCTGCAAAAAGACATTTCTCAACACTGAAATCAACCCGCACTTTCAAGAATACAAAAGTTATAACGAAAGTAGGTTTTACCTTTGAAAAATGTTTCGACTTATGATTATATAAATATTTGATGAATAAATTACACATTTTAGCAGGCGAAAATTCTTTTGACGCAAATGTCTGATTCACTCAGAACATTTTCCAGCACTGTTCTGCAAAAAATTACTCAACACAATGTGGAAGGGAAATTCGGAGGGTAATTCGTAGGAAATGTAAAGGAATTTTCAGGGAAATTCGGTCAAATCTTGCGGATTGAAATTCGCAAAAAACAAGTGAAAACCGGAGCAGGCCTGATATAAAACTCTTTGTCCTGACTTACTAACTGACTGAGAATCAACGTGCAGCCCAAACGGTAAAAAAAAGAAAGCTGAAATTTGCACACAACATAGGTGAGATAATTTCATCGTGCAATAAGACGGCGTTTTGCGAAATTCGACCTGTAAGTGGGTCAAAATCAAGGTCAAAGGTCACAGAATTGCTTAGTATGAAAAACTTTTTTGTTTTTTAAGATATCTCACAGATTATATGTTTGGTACTGTCTCTTACGTGCTGACCAAATTTGGTCAAAGTCGTATGACTATATCATATAGCTGCCATAGGAACAATCGGCTGAAAATAACCTTTAGTATGAAAAACTTTTTTGTTTCATAAGATATCTCAACCAGGCTCACAGAATATATGTTAGGGACTCTCCCTTAAATTCTGACCAAATGTGGTCAAAGTCGGATTACTTTATCATATAGCTGCCATAGGAACGATCGGATGCAAAGTGACCTTTAGAGTCATTACTTTTACTTTTACTTTTACTTTTTCCTAAAATTTAGCTTTTTCCCGCAAAATTTAGCTTTTTCCCGCCAAATCACTAAATCTGACTTTTAGCCAAAGCTCAATTGCAAGGAAGAAACATTAAAACCGCGGACAGTTGAATATTTCCGTTTTTTTACAAAAAATGCTATCTATATATATAAAACTCTTTGTCCTGACTTACTAACTGACTGAGAATCAACGTGCAGCCCAAACGGTAAAAGATAGAAAGCTGAAATTCACACAACATAGGTGAGGTAATTTCATCGTGCAATAAGACGGCGTTTTGCGAAATTCGACCTGTAAGTGGGTCAAAATCAAGGTCAAAGGGGCTGGCAAGCGAAGCGAGCAGGTAGCGGAGCCCCCTAGTATTATATAAATTTGTTAAGCCGGACAACTAAAGACCTTCTTTTCAATGTTGCGAGCGAAGGGAGCGGGGGTTGGTGATCTTGGCAGATCAAATGAAATTAAGTCTAAATTGTGCTACTCAAGTGAAACAAAAAAAGGGCTAATAATTGAAGCAAATTCAGAAGACATTATCAAAAAAATATAGCGGTACATTTCCAGGTGTCTAATTTTTGTTGAAAGAGGATAAATAAAGAGACAAATAGAAATACTGTTCGCTTGCCGCTTGCCTTTGTCGGACGTGTTTTTAATCGCTCTATCGTCTTTTCAAGATTTCTCTAAGTAAACCATATCGAATCGAATCAGATTTTTTATATTGTTCCGGTCATCCTGTGATATTTATTATCCAAATACAAACTGGTAAATTACTGAAGATAGTATCTTCTAAATTGCAATTTAAAAAATCTTTAATTTTCTTTTCAATTTGCGTGCATTTGCTGCGGACGCCTAGAGAGTGAAACATGCGCTCATTTGTTAGCTACTCTTGAGCTAAAATTGCTCTTAACGTGTCGCGAGCTTCCACACGCATCTATTGTTGCTTTAGCTGCGATCGCTGCAATCGCCGTTTTCGTTTTTCGTCCCTACGCTCTCGTACTGTGCTGAATTTGCTAACGTTTCATCGGTCATTCGGCTAAACATTGTTGTTGGTAACTTTTGCTTGCCTACACTTTGCTTGAAACGCTACCGCGAGCAATCACACGCACAATTTTGCTGCATTGAAAAAGCTAAAATTATGGCATACCGGAGGAAATAGGCGTTTCTAACTTTTCTTTTAAACATAAGCGCGAAATAGCTTCTTTCAAAATTTCGATACCTGAACACCTAATGAAATCTGTTTTAGAACCTGCATTCTGGCCTCAGCACACTATTTTTCATGAGTTTGAATTCAATGCGCAAAAGCCTCGATCAGGGCGCCCTCCTAAGATGCCTGATGTTGCATCATCGGCTAGTGCTCCAAAAAACTAAATGCTTCTTACACTTTACACTACCAAAATGTTAGAGGTCTTTTTGGTCTTTTTTTATTTAACATATAGACTTGATCGTCCTGCTCGTCGAGGTGGCGGAGTACTCGTATCTGTCAACATTAACTTGCCTTCTGAACTTATTCCTATACCTGTTGACTCGGGTATTGAATTTCTGGCCGTAAAAGTCAAATTGCAATCTTGTTTTTTGTTCGTTACATGTTCCTACATTCCTCCTGGTTCTGATAATACTGTTTATCTCAATCATTCACGTGCTATTTCTGAAGTTAATTCATTTCTTTCTGATCTTGATTATCTATATACCCTTGGCGATTTCAATCTACCTCACGTTGACTGGAAGGTCTTTGATGATTCAATTTATCTCACCCCTTCATCACAGCATGATTTCATTGACTTATTGCATGATATGTCTCTGTTCCAAATTAACCATGTCTTAAACAGTTTAAACTCCAGACTCTCAAACTTAAAAAATATCAAATCTAGATGTTTTAAAAGGTTTAAGATGTCTGGTTCTAGCCATGACCTATCTAAGTACTCTATCGCTAAATCGAAGTTCTTCCTCCTTAACACTCAATGCTATTCTGATTATATTATCCGCTGTAAAAGTTAATTTGTATATAACCCTAAATTATTTTATTTATTTGTTAATTCTAAACGTAAGTCCACACGTCTTCCTTCTTCTTTTTCCTTGGCTATGAAAAAGCAGGTAATGACTCAGCTGCTGCTGATCTATTTGCCAAATTTTTTCAATCCACCTATTCTCCCATTCTAGCAGCTAATTCTCCATATCCCTATAGTACCTATTAATTCTTCTTCTTCTATTTTTTTTTCTCCCCTAATCTCCGAATCCTCTCTATTATCTGCTATTAGGTCCATTAAAGTTTCCTACTCCCCTGGACCTGATAATATCCCAAGCTGTGTATTGAGAGAATGTTGTACTTCTTTACTATATCCTTTACTTAAACTCTTTAATCTTTCAATTACCACCGGGGTATTTCCATCTCTTTGGAAAGAATCTTTTATCATACCCTTGCATAAAAAAGGTGGTAAATCTGATATATCAAATTATAGAGGTATTGCAAAGTTGTCTTCTATCCCAAAGCTTTTTGAGAAAATTATCTCAGCAAATTTGCAACACCTTTGTAAATCTATTATCTCCCCCTTTCAACATGGATTTATCAGGAGTCGGTCTACTACGACCAACTTGTTGGAATTTTCATGCCTTATAAATGATGCATTCCAGAGGAAAATGCAAACTGATGTCATTTATACTGATTTCAGCAAAGCATTTGACTCAGTGAATCATGATCTTTTACTTTTTAAACTTGGTTGCATTGGATTTCCTTCTCCATTACTTCTCTGGATATCTTCTTATTTAAAGAGTAGGATGCAGAAAGTTATTCTCAGATCTACTATATCTAAACCTGTTTATGTAACTTCTGCTGTTCCCCAAGGTAGCCACCTGGGGCCCTTGTTCTTTACACTTTTTATTAATGACCTTCCGTCTATTTTATTATATTCTCGCATACTAATGTATGCGGACGATGTAAAACTTATTCTATCTTTTAACGATCCTGTTCAATTTGATCTACTTCAAAATGATCTTAATTCTATGCAACTTTGGTGCTTGGCTAATCATCTACCTCTAAATTGTTCTAAGTGTATGTTCATGACTTTTAGTCGTTCTAAACCCTTTCTTGGTACTTATTCGATCGATAATGTCGCATTAAAACGTATATACACCGTAAAAGATCTGGGTGTTCTATTTGATTCTAAACTTAACTTTAATCTACATATATCATCTATCATTAATGTTGCTAAGGGCGTGCTTGGATTCATAAAGCGTTGGTCGAAAGAATTTAACGATCCTTTCACTACCAAACTCCATTATGTATCCCTAGAACGTCCTATTCTGGAATATTGCTCCTGTTTATGGTCCCCTCAATATATAAACAATGTTGTTCGTATTGAGTCGATACAGAAGCAATTTCTTCTCTTTGCTCTACGTACTTTAAATTGGGATCCCAATCTTCGCTTACCATCTTATTCCAGTAGACTTTTACTAATAAACCTTCCTTCACTATCTGATCGTAGAAAAACTCTTAGTGTAGTTCTTATACATAAACTTATTAATGGCGATATAGATTCTTCTTTTCTTTTAAGTCGTTTTAACTTCTCTGTTCCGTGTAGACCTACTAGAAACTTTCTTCCATTATCTCTTCCTATTTGCACCACTGATTATGCTTTGCACAATCCATTTTGTGCTTTATGCATCTGCTATAACTCACTTTTTCATGTGTTTTCTTCAGAACACTCTCTGTCTTCTATTAAGCATTCTATTTTCTGTCACTTTAGGTCTACTTCTGGCCAACTCTAACTGGGTATCTTGTACCTCAATTCTGTCCTATACTATTCTTACTCTTCCTCATATTCTCCTTTATTTTTTCGATCTTAATACTTCTGTCTTTACAATATTTTTTTGACCTCCCATCTTTTTATATTTCCTATGACATTTGCAACCAACCCGAGCTGTGAACAGGGGCCTAGCTTGCCGGACCGACTAATAAACTTCCCCCATCGGGTTGCTCTTTTCATCCTTACTCTACCTTTAACTTTAATTTTAAGTCATAAATTAAGTCTTACTTATTTGTGCTATCTTTATTTTTTTCACTTTTTCTGTCCAAAATTAGGTTCTAATAACGCCACTGACAGACCTTGGCTGTGAATAGGGGCATAGCTCGCCGGACTGGCAAATAAAATTCCCCCATCGTGTCGGTGGTGTTATTAGACTAAACTTTTAAAATCATTTAGGCTTTCTTTTCTTTTTAAATTCTTATATTATTTTAATATCTATTGTATAATGTATATTTTTATTGTATTTGTAAAACATCAAGGGCAGCAATGTTTGCTTTAAATAAATAAAATAAATAAAAATAAAAATAAAAATCGGCTACTCGATTTGGTTTTCGTACAATAATTGCCCTGGTAACAAGCACATCTCCTTTCTCTGTTCCTGAAGATATATATCACCCCACATTACAAATAAAACTTCAGCTTGATAATGCATTGACAAGTCTTTGAACTTACCCAAATCAAGGTGAATTTACTAATAAGGTGACGTCTTCCTCACAGCTGCTCTCTTTCGAGGATACAAACATTTGACAGTATGCCTGCAAACGTTGACGAAGTAGGTTGTGCTTTTTTTTTTTCTTCTTTTCAAATAAACTCGTAGACAGAAAACAATTATTGCAACCTGCAGTTATTAGTGCCACGTGACGAAAACAGAAGGAGGCTCTGGTCAGAAGCACAGGCGTTTAATATCGAGTTCAAGTAAAATTTGTGCCAGCCATTTCAATGACTCTGACTATTACTATGTGTCCGAAAATGCAACAAAACGAAGACGACTTATGCCAACAGCTGTACCCCAGAGGCCAGGAGCAAAGGAAGTGCTTACATTTCAAATGCCATATGGGTATATGCTGCAGGTCCCCGGGCATATCGCCATTTGATCAAGGGTTTAACATCTTATAAATTATTTTGAATTATTTCGTTTTATTTATTTTAAGTAAGCATTTCTGTCACCTCTCTCAGAGATCGGAGTAAATCACCTTATTAGTAAGTCCACCTTGACCCAAATCATGTTGTTTTCGTAAGATCAATTATACAAAGTTAAATAATATATTATGAATGACAGATTGGTATTTTTTTTGAAAATTTGTTCAAACATCAATGATGCTGTCAATCTTTTCCAAAGAACTTTAGATACTTAACGTGATAAGTGCGTACCTAACACTGAGTGCCCCCCTAGCCCAAGCAGCTCACCGTTGTTTACAAGCGAACTTACAAATTTAAAAAATAGGAAAGCTAAGCTTTTTAAAAAGTATCAAAGGACCGGCTCACTTGAATGCTTTTCTAAATTTTCTGTGGCTAGAGCTAACTTTGCTCTCCTAAACAATAGGTGCTATCAAAGTTACCTAGCCCGTTGCAGGCAAAATTTTAAGAATCCATAGCAATTCTATGCTTTCGTGAATTCAAAATGTAGAACATCATCTTTTCCATCCAGTATGTCATTTAATAATGTTACTGAAGTAGCTAACCTTTTCGCGACATTGTTTCAAGAGTCATACTCCTGCCCTAAGCAAATTATTTCATATCCTTACAATATAAGCAGTTCTTGCTCTATCTTTTCTCCGATTTTTTCGAGTGAGCATAATTGTAAATACATGAAAGCTTTGAAACCAACTTTTTTACCTGGTCCTGTTGGTATCCCAAGCTGCATTCTAAAGTACTGTGCTGACTCACTGTGTGTTCCGTTTAATATTCTTTTTACTACATCACTGCGGACGGTAGTCCGCGCTTGTGACAAAAGCAGCACGAAGGGTGCGAAAGGCGACAAGCATATATACACAGTGTGAGGCGGCGCTAGAGGCCCACATTATATTATTAGAATTAAGTTTTGTCATTGTTATAATCTTTGGTTATTTTTTTAGTATCTAATTCCGCAATGGAGCGGCATAATTATGTTAAGGTAGTATTAAGTTTGACTTTGAATTAAAACAGGCGCACGGAGCGCATTTAAGCTAAAGTTTAGTTTGGTCAGTATTTAAAGTTAATTTCAAAACGCAACGACCGCCATCGCAAGGTTGCATGCGCTGGCGATCGGTTACCCAACACTGCCGAACGCAGCGCCTCTTCACCTCGTTGTGAGAGAGCGAAAGCTCCGAGGTGGAGAGAGCAAAAGCTGTGGTGAGTTGCGTGGCCGACGCTAGCGCGTGGCTTAGCGATGAGCGGCTCGGGACTTGTGATCGAGAAACAGGAGAGAGCAGACGTCGCGAGTTGGCGCGTCGGCAAGAAAAATAAGAAAACGTAAGTGTGAAAAGGAAATAGGAAAGTGCAGCAGGGTACGCGTAGCATAGTTAGTTTAACCCAAAAATAAGCTATGAATAAACTTGTAAATTAACCACTGGAAAAGCAAAAGTTTTCTTATTGGTAGTTAACAATTAAATCCCCTCTAACCTGTAGTATTTGGACGAGGCGAAATTCCCGTCAGTTGTGGCACAATCCCGGCAAAATCCCCTCTAACCTGTAGTATTTGGACGAGGCACAATTCCCGTCAGTTGTGGCCAGCAGAGCACCAGGGGTTATACCCTGTACCGCTCCGTGGCTTCATAGGGTTGTCCCACGCGCAGTTATATTCGGCTGGCGTGACACAATAGTTGTTGTATGCACGTTTGTCTACTCATCTTCCAGCGAACATTTCCCTCCCCTCTGTCCCCGCGTCCAGCGAAACTTACAAATTTCTTGTAAGTTCCAGACCCTGCCAGACTGAGTCTGCACCCTAGCTGGAAACTCCCTTACAAGTGGCGCCCGAGCAGGGACGCTGGCGGTTCATAGGGGCGTGGCATGAAAGTGGCATAAAGCCCCACGATCATGCCCAAATAATTGTTCGCAGGCATAGAGTAGATGAAACGTTGTCATCGTGATAGTCGCGTATACCCTGCTATACCCTACGTTTGCTTGTCCACGTGGTGAAATAGTCGCCAAAAACTGAAACAGGAAAAAAAAAGTGCCGAAACCAACGGGACACTCACACATATACATACGCCAAGCGCAGAGGCGCCGTCGTCGCGAGCTGAGCACGCGCCGTCGCGAACCTAATCGTTTACATGTACGCTCTGCCGTGAGAGCGAGAACCACAGTCGACGTCGCGAGTGAGAGCGCTGTCGCTCTGCCACGAGAACAGACAAGCGCAGCGGCGCCCAGGAAAACGGTAAAAAGCGTCTGCACAATGCGGCCACGGGTCAGTGATGCTCAATAGTGATGAAAAACAGTAGTGAACAGTGGCAAAGAAAAAAAAAAGGAAAACGCTAGAACTGGCGGACATTAACTGAAATAGTGAAAGAAGTGAACTGCGGAAAGTGATTTCTGTGATGGTGCAAATTTTTCTTTAAAAGAGAAAAGGAAAAGGAAAAAAAAAAAAGAGAGAAAAGAAAGGGAAAGAAGGAGAAATTTCCTTTTTTTTTTTTTTTGTGTTATATATTATTTTTTTTTTTCGTTTATTAATTCACAATTTTATTGGGAGGTTATCTCGGAAATGTTTAAGCAGTAGCTTAATAAGTGGAACAACTGACTTTAAAAAAAAAAAAATTTTGATAAACCAGAATCTTTGTAAATAAAGACTGTGGCAATGGCGGAAACAGGTGAGTCAAAAAATCCGGGGGTGGGCGTGCGCTGGGTTCACCAGCGACGTAAAGAGGAGTTGGTGGCCATAACTCTGGAACTCGGCCTAGATAGTGAAGGCCTCTTAGAAGACCTTCGGAAGCGACTTTGCGCTTTTATCCAAGCGGGCAACCATACTCCCGAGACGTGGGCTCGGCTAGCCGCTCTCGAGGCACAACGCCCGAAAATATTGGAACCACCATCCGAAGGTGGAGAGCCGGGCTTAGGGGCACGGGCTCGACGGCTATCCGAGTCAGATCCCGGAAGCGCGCGGGTCAGGGAAGCATCCCAGCCTAGGGCCGACGTAGTGGACGTGCCCGGAGCTATGGCCGTGCCCGCGCTTAAGTCAGATCGGAAGATCTGGAAGAGCTGGAGGAACAGGCGTCGAGGTGTTCCTGGGTTCCGGGGATCCCCGCGACCAACCCACAGTCGGTTCGTCAACGGAGGCCAAGCCGCCCCGGATTGTGGCGGAACAGGTGCGCAAGTGGGGGATGAAATATGACGGACAGGCGGATCCCCTAGAGTTCGTGGAACTTTTAGAGGAACGAGCTATAACTTATGGCATCGCTCTCGATCGCATGCCTCGGGCAGTCAGCGAAATATTCGTGGATAGGGCGGCTCGTTGGTTCCTAACCAGTGGGCTGAGGGATGTGACATGGGCGGATTTCAAAAGCGGGTTTCTGGAATTCTTTTTGCCGCCCCAGTATTTCGAGCGCCTCGAGGATCAGATCAGATCCCGCCGACAGCGCGAGGGCGAGGGGTTCAAGGATTACCTCATCGAAATCCGGGCATTGATGCACCACGCGGGGTACAGTGCTACTCGTGTACTGCATCGAGTATACGAGAATGCAGCCCCAGAGTACAAACTGTATGTACGCCGTCAAGACTTCTCGACCCTAAGCCAACTGACCCAGATGGCCGCGGAGTATGAGAGCGTAAAAGGACAGAAGGCGGCGTGCGCCAGGAGATGGCCGAGTCCTGACCCTGCACCTGGCGGAAGGCCTCGCAATCCGTTCAGGTCCTCGCCGGAGGTGGCCTCGGCACCGGTGAACGGTGTTCCCGCCTTACCGGCCCCAAATGATGCGACAAATCAGATGATAACCCAGAACGGTGGGCCCAGATTCAATCCTCGTCGTGCTTGTCACCGTTGCGCGCAGGAAGGGCATTTCGCGAGGGAGTGTCCGAATGCGCAGGTGGAGTTTTGTAGGCAATGTGGGCAACGTGGGCGGAGCACTCAGAGCTGCTGCGGCTTCTCCAGCTCGGGAAACGACCCGTGGCGTCCCCTAGCTCAGGGTCAGGGCGACGCCAGTGCTCCCGCGACCCGGCAGTAAGGTGTCCCCTCGTCGTGGAAGGCGGCCGAATCGTCGCGACCGTGGTGATCGGTGGGAAGGCCATGCTTGCCACGATCGACACGGGAGCGACTCGCAGCTTCATTAGTGAGGACTGTGTGCGCCGATGGGCGATACAGGGGGAAGCCCAGGATGTGCCAGCGCGGATTCGGTTGGCCGACGGTTCCGCGTTAGAGGTGGCGAGGTCGTTGAGGGTCGACGTGGGCATGACTGGAAAGGTGGTGAAGATTCCCATGCTGATCATGCCGTCCTTGCTGGACCACATTCTCCTCGGCATGGACTTTCTGTGTGCGATGGGCACGACCGTGCGGTGCGGGAGTGCAGAATTAACTTTAGAAACAATAGATGACCCCACTGCTAAGCCGGAGGAACCCGCCGTTGGACTCGAAGAGTCACCAAGGGGAATCCCGCCGGTGGGAGGGGAAGGGCCCACGCGGCGTGGTAGGAGAAGATGTGCGAGAAAGACGCCGTGGTCCTACCTTCAGCCGGCATCCGCACCTGCGGGGACGAACGAGACGTCAAGGACGCAGACAGTCCAGCCCAGTTCTAGCATCGATGCTACGATGGCTGAAAGCGAGGTGGTAGCCACGGTGGGCTTGCAAGTTGATGATAGAGAGACGACAGTGCGAGAGACGATTCAGCGGTCCGTGGAGGACGAATCCCCGGAAGCGGAGGTGGAGTGGCCAGAGGATCTGGAGCCGGAACTTAAGGGGTTCCTAGAGGAAGAACTGGCCCTCTTCGAGGGGCTTCAGGGGGTATCCCACATTGCCGAGCATAGGATCCGGTTGACGGGTGACAAGCCTCTAAAGCAGAGGTACTACCCTAAGAACCCGGCGATGCAGAGGGTTATCGACGAGCAGGTGAACGAGCTGATCCATTCCGGATGCTTATCCTGTCCCTCGGATTAACCATATCCTCGAGAGGTTGCGTCACGCTCGCTTCATATCCACTTTGGACTTGAAACAGGGGTATTGGCAGATCCCGATGGCCGCGGACAGTAGGGAGTGTACGGCGTTTACAGTGCCGGGTCGCGGCCTGTATCAATGGCGGGTGATGCCTTTCGGCTTGCACTCCGCCTGCGCCACGTTTCAGCGCGCGTTGGACACGGTGATCGGACCGGAGATGGAACCCCACGCGTTCGCGTATCTGGACGATATCGTCGTAATCGGAGCCACCAAGGAACAGCATGTAGCCAACCTAAAGGAGGTGTTTCGCCGACTGAGAGCGGCCAACCTCAGGTTGAACAGAAAGAAGTGCAGCTTCTTCCGTAAACGTTTGGTGTATCTCGGCCACGTGATCAGTGGAGAAGGAATCTGCACAGATCCGGCGAAAGTAGAGGCGATCCAGAATCTCAGAGCACCGGCCAGCTGCAAGGAGCTACGTCAATGCCTCGGGATGGCCTCTTGGTACCGACGATTCGTACCCAACTTTGCGACTCTGGTGCAACCAATGACGGAGTTGCTGAAGAAGGGCCGAAAGTGGTCGTGGGGCGAGGAGCAAGAGGAAGCACTGCGTCAACTTAAGGACAAGTTGACCACCGCCCCGGTTCTGGCGTGTCCACATTTCTCGGCAAAGTTCGTCTTGCAAACCGACGCAAGCGATTACGGCCTCGGTGCTGTGCTGACCCAGACCGTCGACGGGCAGGAACGAGTGATCGCATACGCTAGTCGGAAGTTGCTCAAGGCCGAGATGAACTACTCCGCCACCGAGAAGGAGTGTCTGGCAATCGTCTGGTCCATCAGAAAGCTGCAGTGCTACCTCGAAGGGTATCGCTTCGACGTGGTGACGGATCACCTGGCTCTCAAGTGGCTGAATTCAATAGAGAGCCCCACAGGACGAATCGCGCGTTGGGCGTTGGAGTTGCAGCAATTCCAATTCGACGTTCATTACCGAAAAGGCAAGCTCAACGTGGTGGCAGACGCGCTCTCAAGGCATCCCTTGGGCGTTTGCCAGCAAGCAGTGGAAGCGGAGCCCGATTGCAAGTGGATCGCAAGTATGCGAGCAAGGATAGCCGAGGAGCCAGCCAAGTTCTCAGACTACATCGAGGAAAACGGACAGCTTTACCGGAACTTGGGTTACCGGGCGGATGATGAGGATTTCATTCCCTGGAAACTTTGTGTTCCCAGTGGCCAAAGAAAGCGAGTCCTCCAGGAGTGCCACGATGCTCCCACGGCCGGGCACCAAGGCGTGAGGAAGACGGTGTCGCGCCTGGCGCAGCGATATTACTGGCCAGGTATGTTCCGGGACGCCGCCCGATACGTGAAATGCTGTGAGGTCTGTCAGAAGTTCAAGTGCGAGCAGCGGAAACCTGCCGTTCAGATGCTGACGAGACAAGTCTCGGAGCCAATGGCGGTGTTGTGTGCCGATTTCGTGGGGCCCCTCCCCCGTTCGAAGCGCGGAAACACCATGTTGTTAGTGTTCCACGATGCGTTTTCCAAGTGGGTGGAACTGGTGCCCCTCAGAAGAGCGACCACAGCTCACCTACAAACGGCTTTCCGAGAACGAATCCTGAGTAGGTTTGGGGTTCCGAAGAAATTCGTCTGCGATAACGGGGTGCAGTTCACTAGTCGGAATTTCCAGGCGTTTATGGACTCCCTGGGTGTCGAGATCCAGCATACTGCCCCCTACTGTCCCCAAGAGAACCCGACGGAGAGGACAAATCGCACCGTGAAGACTATGATAGCGCAGTTTATCGAGGGCCATCAGAGTTCGTGGGACGAACTACTGCCCGAGATATCGCTTGCAGTCAACTCTAGTGTGGCAGATTCTACGGGGTTCAGCCCGGCATTCCTGATGCAGGGCCGAGAGCCACGTCTTCCCGCCGCTTTGTACGACGAGGTTACTCCCGGGTCGGCGACTAGCGCTCTAGATCCAAAGGAGAAGGAAGGTAGGCTAAAAGAAATTTTTTATATCGTTCGCAGCAACCTTCAGAAGGCGTCAAAGGACCAGGGCCGGCACTATAATCTGCGGAGACGGGAGTGGCGGCCATCATTGGGCTCAATGGTGTTGCTACGCCAACACCAGCTCTCCAACGCCGCCGAGGGCTTCGCCGCGAAGCTAGCGCCCAAGTTCGACGGCCCCTACCTTGTCGTCAAGTTTATCTCCCCCAACATCGTGCGTCTCGCCCGAGAGAGGGAGCGCAAGAGAAGGGTGGCCAACGTCCTGCAGCTGAAGCCGTTCTTCCAGGACGGCTGCGAAGAGGCGGAAGAGGCACCACTGGACGACCCCGGGGAGGCGATACCCGGGGGGGAGTAAGAACATTGTCAACCAGAATAACCCCCTATTTTTTTTTGTAGTCGGTATTTAGAATAAGTTAACATGTCGTAGTTTGTGAGCTGCACTGGTAGATTTGGTACTAATAAGCGAAGTCGATAGGGTAAAATTAAATAAGCTAAGTTTACAGATGGACCAAGACGATATAATCGTGATTAGCGACGAGGAGGAGCCGCAACCGGAGGCCTACGTCGAGGACTGCGACAGCGATGAGACCCAACCTCGCCAGAGCCCGCACCGCGGTCAACGGCAACGGGATCCCCGTCAGGGAAGGCCGAACTATGGCGGACGGAGGCAAGATGAGCGGCCGAGATGGTACCGGCACACCATATATCATGGGACTCACCGCTCTGTCGACCGTTACGACGGGTTGGTGGTGTGTAGGGTGGTCGAGTATTCGACGATGTTCATCCAGGTGCCACAGGCCCGCAACTCTCCAAGCTACGTGGAGGAGCCGCCATCACCCCCGCGTTTCCAGGCGTTGCCGGAAATCGGAGTAGCACCGGAGTCGGAGGCCTCGCGAGTGGGACACCTGGTCCCCTCGCCTAAGGAGGTCGAGCGAGTGGAGCACCCGGTTCCCTCGCCGGCCATGGAAGTCGTGGCCGCCTATGAGTGGATCATCGAGCACGAAGAGATGACAGACGGGCAGCAAGTGGAGCACCCGGTTCCCCCGCATGCTATGGACGTCGTGGCCGACGATGAGTGGATCATCGAGCACGAAGAGATGGCAGACGGGCAGCGAGTGGAGCACCCGGTTCCCCCGCCTGCCATGGAAGTCGTGGCCGACGATGAGTGGATCATCGAGGATGACGAGATGGCAGACGGGCAGCGAGAGGAGCACCCGGTTACCTCGCTGGATAGGGAAGTGGTTTCCGCCGACGAGCGGCTAGTCGAGGACAAGGAGGTGGCGGACGAATGGATTATCGAAGACGAGGAGATGGCGGCCGGGCCGCGAGTGGAGCACCCGGTTCCCGCGCTGGGCATGGAAGTCACGGCAGCAGACGATGGGATAGGGGAAGACGCCGACAAACCGCGATCCCCAGCCTGGGTGGATCGTCTGGATCCCCCACCGGCCCCGGAGGACTCGGGCAAGTCTGAACCAGCTGCCGAGACGAGTACGAAAAGCAAGGAAGGAGCCCGCCAATTTTGGAAGCAGTTCGGTCGGCGAGAGTTGGAGGTGGACCCCGATAGCACGTTCCCCCGAATCAGTATCCGGTATAAGCCAGGGGTGGTAAACAACGCGCGACTCAAGCGCAGCAAGCGCGAAGTGACCTCAGCCTCACCGTCGCAACCCCAAGAGCGGCCGAGCAGTCCCGGTAGATCGAGACCCAAGTTGGGCCGTAAGAAGAAGGCGCGGAAAACATCCCCGAAGGCCACCATGAGGCCGGCGCTGGCGTGTCGAATCACAGTCGACGAGGAGGATTTGCCAGTGACTGGGATGATGCCACCGGAGGACGGGCAGCTAGGTGCGGTCGATCACTTGCCACCACTGGTACTCCCAGTGACACATACGGGAATCGCTGTGGTTTCCCCTGCCGAGAGCGAGCTCCTCAGGGACATGGAGGATATGTTGGACGGCTGGGAGCCGGACCTCGACGAGGTGCTCGGGGAGTTGCCAGACACGGAGGCCACGTTGCTGCCACTAATCCCCCGCGACTGGCGCGTTTTCCCGAATGGCACCTTCCTCACCGAGCCCGTGATCAGGATGCTGCAGGAAGAAGTAGCCAGGCGCCAGAGGCCGTATCGCCGAACGCGTTTCCGCCTGGTGGAGGGCGACATGGAATTCAACGTCACCATAACTGCTGATGGCGCAGTGACGGTGACTCTGCTGAGGAAAGGGGGGGTTGTGAGGCGGCGCTAGAGGCGCTCCGCCCACATTATATTATTAGAATTAAGTTTTGTTATTGTTATAATCTTTGGTTATTTTTTTAGTATCTAATTCCGCAATGGAGCGGCATAATTATGTTAAGGTAGTATTAAGTTTGACTTTGAATTAAAACAGGCGCACGGAGCGCATTTAAGCTAAAGTTTAGTTTGGTCAGTATTTAAAGTTAATTTCAAAACGCAACGGCCGCCATCGCAAGGTTGCATGCGCTGGCGATCGGTTACCCAACACTGCCGAACGCAGCGCCTCTTCACCTCGTTGTGAGAGAGCGAAAGCTCCGAGGTGGAGAGAGCAAAAGCTGTGGTGAGTTGCGTGGCCGACGCTAGCGCGTGGCTTAGCGATGAGCGGCTCGGGACTTGTGATCGAGAAACAGGAGAGAGCAGACGTCGCGAGTTGGCGCGTCGGCAAGAAAAATAAGAAAACGTAAGTGTGAAAAGGAAATAGGAAAGTGCAGCAGGGTACGCGTAGCATAGTTATTTTAGCCCAAAAATAAGCTATGAATAAACTTGTAAATTAACCACTGGAAAAGCAAAAGTTTTCTTATTGGTAGTTAACAATTAAATCCCCTCTAACCTGTAGTATTTGGACGAGGCGAAATTCCCGTCAGTTGTGGCACAATCCCGGCAAAATCCCCTCTAACCTGTAGTATTTGGACGAGGCGAAATTCCCGTCAGTTGTGGCACAATCCCGGCAAAATCCCCTCTAACCTGTAGTATTTGGACGAGGCACAATTTCCGTCAGTTGTGGCACAATCCCGGCAAGAATCCCCATTACCCGTAGTTGCGTTCGTTGTAGTTTGGTTGGCCAGCAGAGCACCAGGGGTTATACCCTGTACCGCTCCGTGGCTTCATAGGGTTGTCCCACGCGCAGTTATATTCGGCTGGCGTGACACAATAGTTGTTGTATGCACGTTTGTCTACTCATCTTCCAGCGAACATTTCCCTCCCCTCTGTCCCCGCGTCCAGCGAAACTTACAAATTTCTTGTAAGTTCCAGACCCTGCCAGACTGAGTCTGCACCCTGGCTGGAAACTCCCTTACAACAGGAAGAATTGAAAATTTGCTATGACTGTCCGATCAGGTCAAGTTATATACCAATCGAAAGTTATCAATTTAAGTTACAAAAGTGCGTACTAAAACTTTTGGAAACTCACCTGGTTCGTGACAAAAACAGATGTAAGTGGGAGGGAAAAAATTTAAATTATTTGAACAAATGGGGCCGTTGGAGCCTTTTTGAATTTTTATATATATATATAATACTTTACTTATCTAATCAAAAATACGCGTCGAATGACACCTCGATCATCGAAATCCGATTACTGGTTCACAAAATAATTAATTTTGAAATTTTTAGTCGCCTTCCGAAAATGAGAAAAAAAGTCAGTCTGTTATTGTGTTTGTATCAAATCGTTGATTTAGCTTAAATGTTTGAATGAGGACTTGTTCCTGTTCAAAAATCTAGAAACGTTTGTTCTACGACTTTTTCGAAAAATCGCTAGTTTAGCGGGAAATTGGGAACCCCAATAGCATTCAAACGATAGAAGCTACAGATGTGATCTATATATCGTTGAAAAGGTATTTTGAAGGGCTGTTAGACCTTCAAAGTTTTTTTTTTAGTAAAAAGGTAAACAGCCACAGGTGAAATAAGGTTATTTTTTTCAATTAAGAAAAATCTACACATAAAATCACTTTTAAATATGTCGTATGTTGTAGACAATTCAATTCCGCGTCTTTTGACATATAACACCTATCTATCAAAATTCGTTTGGGCAAGATATTACCTGTTAATTGAATATACCTTTTACCTTTACACTACTGCATGTATACTACTGTATGTACACTACTTGCACTGCTTGCAGTGCATGTGGAAAGATACTGCTTGCAAGTGGTGAATTCTTTTTGCGGCAGATGAAACATTTTGTAATTCCGATTACAGCAAGATCGAAATATTTATAAATATATATAATATATATTTTTTCTGGAGTACATAGGTAAAAAGCTACAGGTGGAAAAATATTTCTTTGGCGATTTAAGAAAAATCTACGTTTTAAATCACTTTAAAATATGTGATATATAGGCAATTTAATTCCGCTTTTTTTTTACATATAACACATATCTGTAAAAATTCGGTAAAACCCGAAATTACCTATTAACCTATAAGCTATATAGACCATTACTTTCCTTGCTTAATTGCATGTTTACTGCTTGCTTAAAGTAACCAGTGCTCCCAGAAAGTTAAGTTTTGTTTTGTGATAACTCGACTTTAACTTCTTCAAATGAGTTAATAATAACCGTCTCCCTGTAAATTTATTTTTCTTTACCCTATAATTAATTAATAGCTTAATATTACATACAGAAAATTGATCTTCATATTGTGCATTGTATGAGTACCTAGTGTTGCGAGACAGTTTGTTTTTGTTTATTAAGAATGCGGGGTATCATTTATTCAAATTAACTTAAATATTCGAGTTTTGCTGCAACGCATTCTAATTGTATGTTATTTTATTCTCTTATTAAATTGTTTAATTTTAAATTAAAAATTTACGACCAAAAATATAGAAGAAATATATTTACATATTTATATGTCTGCATTATCGATATTAATATGCGTGCTAAATACGAAATCTATGTATATTAACCCTCTAGTGCCCATATTTTCTTTTCCAAGAAAAAAATAATTTTTGGATTCAGTATCAAAAGTGAATGTTTGTTTTAAAAAAACTTTAACTTTTGCACGAATCGAGTTTTATAGGACTATATCCTAGAGGGGGCTTTGGGAAGGTAGGCCAACAAAAAATTAGGTAATCAATTCTTTTGCTTACACGTTTTATTATAAATTATATAAAGAAAGGCTCCAAAAACAAATAAAATAACAATTAAAACTAAAGTTACTTAAACTCACAAAGCTTCAAATATTTGTGTACAAAAAGTTTGATTACGTATTTATGATGAAAATCATAGAAACAGTCTTTTTTCTGGGAAAGCACAGGTTTATATTACATTTACGGCAGACAATTTGAGTTTCGGAAGTACAACCAGGAAGCTTACAGGTTTTTTTGTCAGCGCGTGATAAAAACATTGGAAAATGCTCGACGGTATCATAACGTACATCATTAATCGGAAGGAAAGTTTTCTTCCCTGTGCATTTATTTTCCTTTCCATGAACTTGTCGCTGGCGCACGGGTCCTTTTGGCAAATAAGGAGTTTGTAGCATGCAAAGCACATATGCGACCTCTGGATCGGAAGTTTGGCAATTGGTATTTTGTGTTATTAGCGTCGGTCTGGTTTATTCGGTGGAACAAAATGTAAGCGTTTACCATGGCTAAATCAAGCATATGTGTAAATAGTCGATTTGTATACTTGTTGCTCTTTACGGGAATTTTATATCGACCAATAAGTCCGTCCATTAAGTCGACACCCCCCTTGTGGCTGTTGTATTCGTGGATAACATTTGGGCAATTTATGTCAACGTACTTTTTTTTCGGAACGAACAAAACGTGAAACCTGACCTTTTGAATTCGTTTCATTCAGGAAAGGCTTTGTGCCCGCGTAAGTCGAAACAAGTCGTACTGCCTTACTGTCCTTCCAAATCGTCAAAGACAGTTCGACTCCTGATACAGATCCACAAAATTCTGTAGAATATCCACGTACTTGTTTCTTGAGGTCGCTGTCAGATGGCAGCTTACAATTTGGAATGCGATTCGAGCGAATAGTTCCCAAAGAAAATATTCCCCGGGACTTGAGATACACAAGAAGCGGCAAGGAAGTATAATAATTGTCAAAGTAGATAATCTGATTTTTTAAATCCGGAACATTGCGTGACAATCGAACAACTACATTTGCTGCAGAGTCAAACAAATTGAAGAATTTCACTCCCCATTTGTGTGGTTTGTCTGGTATATATTGTCTAAGAAAGGTCTTCATCTTCGTTGCACACATTTGTTCATCCACAGATAAGCGTTGGCGCATCGGAACTGACTGAAACTTCTCATTGAAGTGATTCGCGAGGGATCGTGGTCGGCAGAATCCTTACTATTCTCAATAAAATGCAAATTACCTCGTATTTTTTCAAAGCGATTTCTTGACATTGTGTTCTGAATTGTTCCAAATGCGTACTCCCCCCAATATGAACGAACATTTGGGTAGCGAAAAACTGACATCAAAAATAAAATGCCAATAAATTGTCCAATTTCTAAATTGGTTGTAGAAAACGAAGTATTGACATCCTTTTGGGCAGCATACAAATTTGTTTGCTGGGTGATATGCTCAATGATAGTATCATTCAAAAAGAGTTGAAAACACTTGAATGGCGTATCCAGATTTTTAAGTACTCCGATGTCAGGCTCAGTAAAGGATATTGCAGATTTATCCATGACTAGGTTCGCTTGGCGCCACAACATCTTTTTGAAAAGCGGTGATCTTGGGTCGATAGCCCAAACAGATCTTACACATTCAGCTTTTGTGCTTTCTTTAACATGAGCAATATTATGCTCAGCAGGCGCTTTGCGTTTGCGTTTCTGTGCTTGAGGTGAATTGGATGCAATCGAACTTGAGGGTGACAACAATTTTGCAAAAGGAGTAGGACTTTCGCTTGAAGTTACACAAATCTCTCTAGCCAACATAGAATCCGACATATGTAGCACTTTTTCAATCGCTTCTTCATCTTCCTCATTGACAGGAAGTGCTGCCTCGTAAACTTCATCAGTCAAATCGTCCTCCAATTCTTCTTCTCCGTCCTTATCAATGTCAAAATCAATTGAATTTAAAAATTTTTCAATCTCCACGTCGGAAAGAGCTGATAGCTTATTCACTTGTCGTCGTTCCATGTCTACTGAAGCAATTATTTGTACTTAAATGTGTCATAGGTTGTTCCACTTTCAAACTTTCCTTATAATTTTTTTTTTCCCGAATTGTCCTAAGACCGCCTCTAGACGGGATACCTTATAAAAGCAATAGAAAGCTAACGAAAACTTTTTTTTTAGGGTGGGTTTCGTATTTAGAGTCCTTGAGACTATCACCAACACGGTACACTTTTTTTTTTCAGCAGCAAACTTTTTATAATATTTTAAAAAAATATTTATATTTTGCAATTTTTACAAAATAATTATTTCGTCCGAGTTGCACAAATTTTCTGCTTCAAATGACTACAGCAGCTTGCGCAAGCTCTAGTATGTATTCCAAACGCAACGAACTTAATTTTTGGACCTCCCCGAATTAGAAAAAGCGCAAAACAGATTCAAAAGGAATGAAAAGAATAAAATAACGGTGTTTTTAACCTTACCCGTCTAGAGGTGGTCTTGGGCACTAGATAGTTAAAAAACTAAAGTTATGGAATAGTTTTTAGTTCAATAAAATATTGTAATTAAACTTAATTAATAGCTAAAAAGGACATTGAATAAACATAAAATTAATAAAGTGTCCGTCTATGCTCAGTTGAGATTCTATGAATATCGATATTCAATACTGATATCGATAGTCGTTTTGTGTATCGCTACTTCTCTAAGTTTTCCTGTTTGCCATCCCTAACTTGTAACGATCACTGTATACTCACTATACGTGAGTATTTTTCTTGCATTTTTTTTACAATAAATAATATTTTAAATATTAATGCATAAAACAAAATCTTATTTTTATTTCAGAAGTGGGTTCCACAGCAGCAGTGGAGTGGCCGTGGGCGCGGCCGTGGACGCGGTTTAGGAGGATGGCGCCAGTTTGGGCCGCCACCGGCATATGGCTCCTGTGCGGAAAGTGTTGTGAGGGGTGGTAGGACGCTCCACCAGCAGCGGCTCCAAAAGCAGCGGCCCCACCAGCAGTGGCCCAACCAGCAGTTGTCCCCCAGCAGCGGCCCCACCTGGATGGGTCAGGATTGAAGACTTATCACTGCGGACGGCAGTCCGCGCTAGTGACGAAAGCATCACGAAGGGTGCGAAGGCGACTAGCATATATACACAGGAAGAATGGAAAGTTTTGTATGACTGTCCGGTTCGAATTATATACCGATCGAAAGGTATCAATTTAACTTACAAAAGCGCATACTAAGACTTTTGGAAACTCACCTGGTTCGTGAGATAAACAGGTGTAAGTGGGAGGGGCAAAATTTTAATGATTGGATTGGGGCTGTTGGAGCCTTTTGAATTTTCGATGCATTTTTTACAATTCTCATCAAAAATACGCGTCGAATGACACCTCGATCATCGAAATCCGACAACTGGTTCGAAAAATAATTAATTTTGAAAATTTTAGGGGCCTTCCGAAAATGAAATGAAAAGTCAGTCTGTATGTTTGTTTGTTTGTTTGTTTGTTTGGATCAAATCGTTGATTTAGCTTAAATGTTTGAATGAGGACTTGTTCCTGCTCAAAAATCTAAAAACGTTTGCTCTACGACTTTTTCGAAAAACTGCTGGTTTAGCGGGAAGTCGCTAAAAACCTCTAAATTTGAAACCCTTATAGCATCCAAACAATAAAAGCTACAGATGTGATCTACATGTTATTGAAAAGGTATTTTGAAGGGCTGTTTAAACTATATTTCTAAAGGACATAGGTAAATTGCTACACGTGAAATAAGGTATTTTTTTTCCACATTTTGGCGGTTTTTGAGAAAACGCCGCTAACGATTTTTTTTAACTTTCAATATGTTTTAGTTTGTAAAACAAAAAAATTTTACCTATAGGTTTGGAAGACATAACCTATTAGCTGAATAAATACGTTTTACTTTGAATTGGAATAGGACAGCAGGCAGAGTTTGAGAGTGCTGATAGATTTTGCGATTGATATGTGTGTTCGTAAAACGAACCAGTGTTGCCAGACTGTTTGATTTTGTTTGTGCAAACAATAAACAAAGATAAATGTAAACGTTGGGCAGAGAGGTTGTGTTGCTAACTAGCTCCAGCTTTAATCGTCAATTAAACGAAAACTTTTTTTCAAAAAATGGCGGATTTTTGCCAACAAATACTTTAGCTTGTGATCTCGATGAACATATAGTAACAAAAAGATTTCAAATAAAAACAAAGCCAAAGAGTGACTGTTAATAAAACAATTAGCCAAAAGCTAGTGCTTGTGTGTGTGTGCATAATCTGAACTTTCAAACGTCATTTAACGGAGAACTTTTATTCACAAAATTGTGAAGCAAGCAAAGTTTTAAGCCCGTGAACAGCATTATATTATGTTCGCAAAATAATTTCAAATAAGAACAAGGCTAAAAAGTGACTTTAAATATAGCAATAAACCAAAAGCTTGTGTTTGTGTGTTTGTTTTCAACCGGTGACTCTCTTCCTCGAATATATCAGAAAGTTTTATTTGGATTGTTGAGTGACGAATGCCAAAGGTTCAGCGAGACTAAATCCATTTAATTAAAACCGACTTTGCATGAATCTGAATAAAAACCAACGCACGGCAATAGTTTAAACAATATTTTGTTATAAAATACACACTCACCGTGTGTATGTTTGTTACACACAACTGAGAGCGCAAGAGTCAGAAGGAAAGAGCGGCTGTGTCGTATTAGTAAAGCATACTTTTAGGCACACACTAAAAAGTTATAAATCAACTAGGGGGCTTCGCCCCCTGCTCGCTTCGCTCGCCAACCCCCGCTCGCTTCGCTCGCCTACCCGCTTCGCTTCGCTCGCAAAAAATTAAAAGAACTTTTTTAGTTGTCCGGTTTAACAAATTAGTACAATATAAGGGGGTCCGTCCCCTGCTCGCTTCGCTCGCTTAATTGAAAAGAAGGTCCTTAGTAGTCCGATTTAACAAATTTATATAATATAGCATTTTTTGTAAAAAAAAAACGGAAATATTTAACTTCTGCTGTCCGCGGTATTAATGTTTCTTTCTTGCAATTGAACTTTGGCTTAAAGTCAGATTTAGTGATTTGGCGGGAAAAGTCCAGATTTGGCGGGAAAAAGCTAAATTTGGCGGGAAAATGCTAAATTTGGCGGAAAAAAGCTAAATTAGAGGAAAAATTCAAAATTTAGCAAGAAGAGTTAATGGGTGAGTTTTCTAAGAATATCTCATACAACAACAGAGTTCTTTTTTCGTTGGGCGTTGTTGTATGTACGTTCAAGTGGTCCAAGCGACACCAAGCCTTAGCTTGTTACGCGCGGATCAGAAGACGAGTTCGCGGGCGGACGGAAACGAGATAAACGGCATGCAAATTAAAAGGTCGCGAAGAGAGAAAGAAGATAGACAGTTACGGACATAAAATATGAAAACGGATATAGATTTAAATTACTAAGAAATATAATAAAAATACTAAACTAATTATTATTAGCTAAATGGGTTAGTAGCAAAATTTTTAGATTTGAAATGGAGTTAGCTTCGGAAACAATATAAAAAAGCCTATTGTATTCCGAACACAGCATTCTAAAAGGTTCATGCAATGCATAGTTAGATCTACAGATAGGAAGAGAAATAGGAATAAAATTTCTAGATACTACTCTACGAGGAACAGAAAAGTTGAGTTGTGACATTAATTCGGTAGAGTCAATGTCACCACCAATAAGCTTACACATAAAAATAATACCAAGCATAATTCTACGATTTGATAAAGAAGGAAGGTCTATTAATAAAAGTCTACTAGAGTACGAAGGCAGTCTCACGTTCCTATTCCAATTTAGGCCACGTAGAGCAAAGAGAAGAAAGTTTTTTTGTACCGATTCAATGCGACTTTGGTGCACAGTATACTGAGGACACCAGACACATGAACCGTACTCCAAAATTGGACGAACTAAAGATATGTAAAGAGTCTTAGTTATATAGGGGTCATCGAATTCCTTCGACCACCTCTTTATAAAACCCAGAACTGACATAGCTTTATTGACCATCTTAAATATATGGTCAGAAAATTTAAGCTTGTGATCTAAGAGTATACCTAGATCATCAACAGCAGTAATCCTATCAAGAGGACCACCATACAGTGAGTATGACGCCAAATATGGGTTATTGCGGTAAAAAGTCATTACGTTACATTTAGAACAGTTTAAATTTAAAAGATTCACACGGCACCATGACTGAAAAGATTCAAGATCTTCCTGCAATTTGATGTGGCATGGCCAATCTTTATATTGCAGACAAATTTTAACATCGTCGGCATACATAAGTACACGAGAGTTTGTTAAAACTGTTGGTAGATCATTTATAAACAGTGTGAAAAGCAAAGGACCGAGATGACTACCTTGGGGAACTCCAGAGGTAACCCGGAATGACTTAGAAAAAAAGTTATTAAACAGAACTTTTTGAGTTCTGTGTTTCAAATAGCTTGAAATCCAGCGAATAAGGGTGGTCGGAAAACCAATTATGTCAAGCTTATGTAATAAAAGAGAATGGTTGACTGAGTCAAAAGCTTTACTGAAATCGGTATAAATGACATCAGTTTGTTTGTTATTACGGAAGCCGCGGATAACAAACGACGAAAGTTCTAGAAGATTAGTAGTAGTGGATCTACGTTTGACAAATCCATGCTGGTAGGGAGAGATAATTGAACAACACAAGTGCTGTAAATGACTTGTCAAAATCTTCTCAAAAACTTTAGGAATAGCGGACAACTTAGAGATTCCCCTATAGTTTTTGGCGTCAGACTTACTTCCCTTTTTGTGCAGAGGAATAATAAATGACTCCTTCCAAATAGAGGGAAAAATCGCAGAATCTAATGACAGAGAGAATAGCTTCAGCAGGGGTCCACATAGCGCTCTGGCTCCATACCGAAGTACACAACCAGGAACCCCATCCGGACCAGGTGAAAACACCGGCTTAACCATCTCAAGATCACGAATCAGCGACTCCTCACTAATTAAGGGACTGAAGATACAGTTCGATCGAGGCATATCAAAAGGATAAGATTCAAAAGAATAGTTAGACGAAGAGTAAGTAGTTTGAAAAAACGTAGCAAAAAGATCGGCGATCGCCTGATCTGTGTACGCCTTCGAATTTTCATAGGATAGAGAAGATGGATAGGAAGAAGATTGACGCTTTGTGTTCACAAAATTAAAGAACTGCCTAGGGTCTTTCGCGAATCGTACCCTACAGCGAGATAGATAATTTCTATAACACGTAGCGTTTAACTCGGTGAAGTTGGCCCGAGCAATTAAATAGCGAGAAAATGCAGAAGAAGAACCTGAGTCCTTAAACTTTTTATAAAGTCTGGACTTTAAGTTCTTTAAGAAAGAAAGTTGTTTACAAAACCATGGAGGTTTATTAGACCTGGTCGGGTAAGCTGAAGGAATGCAGGCATCAAAACACGAGTTCAATTTATTATAAAATAGTTTGATGGCGATGCTTAAATCAGTACAGATATATAAATCTGACCATTCAGATCGGCTAAGAAGCTCGTTCAATTTCGAAAAGTCAGCTTTGCGAAACTGGCGAACTCGAACAGTTGGCGTAGAAAGAAAATTA
>JBAMBL010000832.1:0-30404 GCA_037043405.1 Drosophila subquinaria
TTAATGTTAATGCATGTGAAGTCAAAACTTTAAACGCGTTTATCTCGAAACCACGTTTTTCGAGCTGGCGGCCACGATTCCGCCAGTTCTACTGAACCGATTTGGATGAAACAAAGTTTAATCGACGTAGAATTGTCACCATTCTGGCCCGTAGTACACTAAACTACAAAAAAATGGGTCAAAATTCGATTTGTCAATTTCAAGTGCCGCCATTTTGTCAAAAAAAATCGCAAAAAATTTTTATTTTACTACGGGCCAGAATTACATCTATACTGATTATAACCCCGTTTTATTTTTTCATTTCCGACGCTCCGGAGACCCGGAATCGTGGCCGCCGTGACGACACCTTTTTTTCCACCACCAACTTTAAAGTCTCATTACTTTTTGAACAGCCCTCGTATCGAGGCAAAAAAAATTTTTTTATTTTTTTTCATTCATTACTAATTCAATAAAAAAAACAAAATTCAAATATCTTTTTGCGTTTTCAAATGAGAATTTTTTCAAAAAAGGTCCAAAAACAGCAAGCTGAAGGAGAATAGGGCCTTAAAGTATATACTTTTTTGTATGGCTTATACCTAAAATTGGCATAAAAAATTGTTTATTTATAATTTTTAAACAAGATCAAAGTAAAACAAGCGGATCAGTCGAGTGCACTCGACAGTAATATACCCTGAGCCTAGGCCCCGGCACGCCGAAGATTTGATGCCCATGTTATTCCCATAATTATCCTTATTTATCGACCTAACGTTTTTTAGGCAGCTACATCCATTTAAATTTTAAAATATAAATGAGTGATTTTAACCAGTTGGCACGATATTTTAAAAATGTATTAAAAGTAAAAATGATAAAAACAAAAAAAAAAAAAATTGGTTGACCAATCCAGGATTCGAACCCACGACCCATTGCGCATGGGTGCGTATCTCTATCATTAGAAAGAAAATTTAAATAAATGAAAACATTTAATAATTAAAAGTCATCTGCACCGCACCCATACCGAGATTCGAACCGCGATCTCCCTGGTTGCTAGTCGAACACTTATCACCTCGGCTACTTCGACACATTTGCTGATGCTGGCAAACTCGATATACTTACATACTCAATGTACATTCCGTTAGAGTAAATACAAAACGAATTAAGTCATTATTATTAATTATATTTATAGAATTGCATTTAAAAAGGGGTTTGAAAAATCGTTAATATCTTCACTACTTATGGCCCAATCGTGTTGATATTTGGTGATTAGTCTCTGGGCATGATCCTACACCCGTTGAAATAAAAAAAAATTTCAAAATTTAACTCAAATCCCGAAATTAAAGGCGATGTCAGTTTTTGATGAATTACGCCCCCCACAGTGGGCGTGGCAAAATTTTAACATAAACTTGTCCTGCCTGACATAATAGGGAGTCTTCATTCCAAATTTGGTGGTCCTAGCTCTTACCATCTCTGATATCCTTTCGCTTACACGGACCGACGGACATGGCTATATCGACTCGGCTGTTGATGCTGATCAAGAATATATATACTTTATGGGGTCGGAGATGCTTCCTTCTGCCTATTACATACTTTTGAACAAACTTAATATACCCCTCAGGGTATAAAAAAGTGTAAAAATTTCATTTTTTTTTTTTTAAACGACCATGAAATTGGTTTTTTTTCACCAAAATTAATTGAAGTTAGGTATAAGCCATAGGAAATTTTATCTATTTTAATAAATTATATACATTTTTCATTTCACTTTACTACCAGAGGCCCCACACTTGAAGAAGCAGAGCGATATTTTGAGAGTCGAGGTCGACGAGATCCGCCATTTTGAAGCCGCCATTTTGAATTTCTCAAAAATCACTTCTTTTTTTTTAATCGTCAATAAACAACGAATCAAAGTTCGAAAGCAGAAGTTCGTATGTATTTTCATTCTCCCACAAACCATTCTCAAATTTTGCTTGATTTTCGGCCAAATCCAAAAGAACCTCCCCTTAAGCTCATAAAAAATATGTTAGTTATGTCAGGTAATTGATTGTTATGAACAGTGCTTTGAATATTTTAAAAACTTGAGTACTTTAAGTCTTATTTTACATTAATAAAATCTAACTATTTCAGTACTAATGTCAATTAGGAATTTTATTTTAATTTTAATATATATATTATTGCGACTTATTGAGATTCACACGACGAAGCCCCAGCAACATAATTTTGTACAAGAAGTTTTCTTTCTCTGAACAATAAACAGTAATTAATTTAAACTTATTACAAATTTTATTATTATTATTATTATTTATTTAATTATTATACATAAGTTCCTTATAATATAATAACTAAAGACTAGAGTACTAGCTACTGGGCCATCGACTCGCTATTACAAATTTACTTTCGTTATTATATAAATATTCTCGTTTATCTATGAAAATGCATTTAGAAAATTTCACCAGCTTTCATCAAGAAATAAATACTTTTAATTTGTTATTAGTATGTATATGCATTATTTAAATAGTTATAAGTTAAGCCCACAATAAGTTTTAAGTAGTATTGAAATAATAATCAAAATAGCAACCAAAAAGTTTGATGATCTTCACATTTTCACATCGTTTATGAACATGTTTGGTTATCACAATTGTATGTTATCATGAAATGTTTGCTGTTAAGTATAAATATCTATGGCAAATTAATTAACCAAAAATAGTAAGTAGTCAAAATTAGTTAATTTATTGAAGTAGACCAATAATAAATAAAGAACATTCCAAATTCTCTTTGGTGTGATAGTCATAGAGAAAAGAGATTTTCTCATGAGGCGCATTCAGCAGGTTGTTCTATCACTATCAATTATTCCTTAACTATTAATCGATCAGTAATCCACATTAAATGACATATTGCCATTTTAATCTTATAAAAAAAACCCCTTTACAAGGTAAAAGGTAATCAAATCTAATCGGACAGTCATAGCAAACTTTCCATTCTTTTTGTGTATATATGCTAGTCGCCTTTCACACTCTTCGTGCTGCTTTCGTCACTACCGCGGACTGTCGTCCGCAGTGATAAAAAATCTAAGTTCTTCTATTTGTACAATAAATTTTTTGTGATACCAATACCAAAATTTTACATTTTTAATTGTTGGCAATTTCCTGCTTTATACAAAGTTCAGGTATCGTGACTGCTTACATGCTGGATGCCGGCATTTTTTTTATTATCAAAAATTATCCTGATTCGCCGGCTTGAGAACGTTTTGGGTATAAAAATGAATTTTGATGATTTTATGCAGCATATTCGCGGAGTGTGCTGCCAAGTGCTATAAATCAAAAGATAATTTAATGCGCCACATTTAACGACACACAAACCCACCCACATGCCACGCCCACTGGCCACGCTGCCAACGAGGGGTCAATGAGCCCAGTTTGTTGCCACTTAGAGGCAAGCTTTAGCTCTGCTTATGCCAATTAAAGTGGACAAGTGCCGCTAAACTGTTGCACTAAACTAAACTGTTGAACTGTAAGCGGAGAGTGGTGCAATTCTATTTGCAGTTGATTTCATTTCAATGTTTGCATTTTTCACATTATACGCTGGCTTGCCTGGCCTTCCCGATAGGTGGCGCCAGTTACACTCAATGCTATGCAGTTTTCATGGCTTCTATGCTCATCATCATCATGAGGCGTTTAACTTGCTGATTGGGCAAACATTATGCAACTGACAAACATCAAGTTGCCACTGATGTGGCACGTGTAACAATTGCATCTGCTACCATCAAGTCGTATTGTAAGTATGTTGCATATGGAAAGTGCAACCGGCCACATTCAGTCAATTGATCAGCGCTTCAGTTGAAATAATCCGAGAATACGCAATGAAGTAGGAGTAGACAAATAAGCTGTGTTTACTCAACAACAATAGTTTTGTTTAAAAACAGGAAAGCACTAAATGGAATCAAAGATTCAGGTTAATAGCATGGAAGTGTTTACGCGGCGTATGCTTGTTTTTCTATTCTTTCCCTACATTTCATTCGGTGTACATAAATAATAGATGAGGCATGTCACAGCATAAGTGAAAGATTACAGGCCTCTTAATGTCAAAAAGTTCAAATTGACACGACAGAAATAAGGGAAATATTCTAAGATGAAGCTGGCATGGCAAAACAATAATTCTCTATGGTTTTTAGCTTTTTTAATATGCCGTTTACATACTTATATTATCTTAGCAGAGAATTAATCTACAAAGCCGTACACAGTATACTAAGTATACTCACTCACAGAGCACTAGGAATTTGTGTGCCAACTTCAAATGAAAACGCCTTCTGGCCAATTCACGTTCAAATTCACAACTGAAGTTTTTTACGTAGTGTTCTTGACGTTTGTGTGTGTGGGAACTCTCCACAGCACAGGACGCGTGAGGCAAGGCAACCTGTCACTGGGCGAGACAAATGCGAACTGAAGACAGTAAAAAGTCGCTGCTGATGCTGCTGGTGATGCTGCAGCGAGCACGAAGCGCTTGCCGCACGAATCGTTCAACGAGTCGTGTGTCCGATTAAATGTGCGACACCCCGGGACACCACGCCACTATGGGGAATTTCACCAGTTTTTGTGGCATCAATTAATAGTTTGGAAACAAGACAATATAATTTGATGCGGTTATTTTTGTCCCCACGCCCACGCACAACTTTTTTTGTTTTTTAACTTTTATCGGTATGCTTATGATTTCTATTGCAAATTACAAGTTTTAAAATCACTGCGGACGGCAGTCCGCGCTAGTGACGAAAGCAGCACGAAGGGTGCGAAAGGCGACTAGCAATATACACAGGGAGAATGGAAAATTTGCTATGACTGTCCGATCAGGTCGAGTTATATACCAATCGAAATGTAACAATTCAACTAAAAAATTTGCATACTAAGACGTTTGGAAATTCACCTGGCCCGTGAGATAAACAGGTGTAGGTGGGAGGGGAAAAATTTTAATTATTTGAGCAAATGGGGCCGTTGAATCCTTTTTAATTTTTTACTATTAGTATCACAAATTCGCGTCGAATGACACCTCAATCATCAAAATCCGACCAGTGCACTATGGGGTATTTTACCGAAAATGTGTCATTTATTAATAACTCGTAAGCTAAGCAAGATATTTTGATGCGGCTTTTTTTCTAGTATTATAAAAACCCTTGGACATTTTTGGAAAAGTGGGCGTGGCACCATCTCCGCCCCAGATTTTTCTTTTTAATTTTTTTTTTTTTTGGTAGCCAGTAAGTTCATGATTTATATTGTAACTAGCAAGCTTTGACCTTATATATAATTAGCAATATAAAAAAAAAGTATTTGTTGGACATAGAAAGTTGTAAGCCCTCTTAAAAAGCTGTGAGCATAAAATTAAAAAAAAAATTAGGGGGCGGATATGGGCCCCCCCACTTTTCCAAAAAATTTTCAAGTGTTTTTTATAACACTAGAAAAAAAACCGCATCAAAATATCTTGCTTAGCTTACGAGTTATTAATAAATGACACAAAAACAGACCAAATTCTCCATACGAAAAGCGAGAAAATTAGCACTGAAAAATTGTGAGGTTACGTGCTAAAATATTGAATTGCGAAAAAGTGGTCAAATGTGGACCTCGAGATAAACTAATTTAAATAGTGAAATAATGACTCTACACCATGGACAAGGACACACGCTTAACAATTGATAACAATTTTGTTAAACTCTCTGCAAAGTTCAACTTTACTTTTCAAAATTCGACATGGACACCACTTGCTAAATATACACATTATTAAACAGACACGTACAAAAACAACAATATACAAGCATTAACACGTAACACAAACCTGAACAGTTGACATTCATTTCAAATTTGCATTTTTAAAATGTTTCCTTATCTTGTGCTTCAATTTGAAAATGCACTTAAATTTTGCAGTTATTAAAAGCACGCGCCCAGTGGCGGAAACCGACCACAACCGAATGTTGTAACGCTACGAAATGCATCGGCGAATGTACATTCGTAACCGATACTTTCTCCATTTTTTGAACGTAGGTTGGTAATGGGGCGCTGCTTCGTTTCACTCTGTTCTGCCATCAAACATGCACGAATGTCTTTCGGCTTTGTTATTCCTCTTTGGTTGCAACCGAGCATGTGTGTGTTTGTGTTTTGTTGCTTCACACACATGCAAATGCGTATGTATTAGATGCAACAATTACTGCAAACACGTGTTGTTGTTTGTGCAAATTTTGTTCGATTCTTTTTCCATATGGTTTTGTTTGTTTGTTTTGTCGCGTGTCACTTTTGTTTTACCGCGTGGCTGCAACACTTCAACAACTTTAAAGGAAAGTAAATATGTGTAAATTTATTGATAATTATATTGTTTTAAACATATAATAAATATTTAAATGTTTTTCAGAAATGGACAACAATGCCGACATCGCCCTTAAATCCCTGGAAGCCAGAATGGAGTAAGTGGAGAAGAAAATGCATTCTGTTCTAAAAAACTAATTTTTAAATTAATTTTTATTTTTTTAATTTTATTTAATTTTTTGTTGTTTATTTTTTTAAGTTATTACATTTTTATTTTGATTTTATAATTATACATACAGAGGTGGTCAAAAGTATTTACACAACGTGCATTTTTTTGAGCTTTCAACTTTGATTGCTTATTGCTGCTGCTTATGCACTCAGATAACAAAATAACGGTTATTGTCGTGTTTCTACATCTATGCAGAAGCAAATGAAAGAAAAATTAGAAATTATAACTGTTCAGGGGATTAGCAAAGAAGCATTGAACTGATGCTTATCAGTTGTCAAAAGTATTTACACACATTTATTTTGCGTCAAAATTATTTACACACAACTTATTTAATTTTTTCGTTGTTAAATATGCAATTGAAACAAAATATTTTATAACTATATTATTAACCCAACTAATATCTACTTATACTGATTTTGGCATTAATGTCAGCTTGCAACTTTGCTAGTACTGACTTAACCAAGTTAAGACCAAGCTCAATGGCCAATTTTGACCAATTTCACTTATTTTAGCTATAGTTTCGACGCAATACCGATCTCTATTTATGTTCCCCGAGTTCTTAACGAAAGTCCAAACATTTTCCATGATGTTAAGATTGGGACTTTATGTGGGCCAGGGAAGAACCGCCTGATTTAGGCCTTATTGGTATTCGACCCTTATGGCATTGAGCCCTGTACCGCTGTAAAATAGAGTCATACTACTTTAAAAATAGTCTACTACTGACGTAAAAGCATGATCAATTAAGAAATGGAGATATCCGGATCTATTTGGAGTGCCCTCTATCGGTAGCAAGCCTCCAAATCCATTGTAACTCAGACATACAACAGGCTCGGTGGTGGCACAGTGACGCAATGGGGATGTCTGAGTTACAATGGATTTGGAGGCTTGCTACCGATAGAGGACACTCCAAATAGATCCGGATATCTCCAAATCTTAATTGATCATGCTTTTACGTCATTAGTAGACTATTTTTAAACGGAGTATGACTGCTTTTTTAACATGGCAATGTTCCATGCCTCAAAGGTCGAATACCAATAAGGCCTAAATCAGGCGGTTCTTCCCTGGCCCACACAAAGTCCCAATCTTAACATCATGGAAAATGTTTGGACTTTCGTTAAGAACTCGGGGAACATAAATAGAGATCGGTATTGCGTCGAAACTATAGCTAAAAGTAAGTGAAATTTGGTCAAAATTGGCCATTGAGCTTGGTCTTAACTTGGTTAAGTCAGTACTAGCAAAGTTGCAAGCTGAAATTAATGCCAAAATCAGTATAAGTAGATATTAGTTGGGTTAATAATATAGTTATAAAATATTTTGTTTCAATTGCATATTTAACAACAAAAAAATTAAATAAGTTGTGTGTAAATAATTTTGACGCAAAATAAATGTGTGTAAATACTTTTGACAACTGATAAGCATCAGTTCAATGCTTCTTTGCTAATCCCCTGAACAGTTATAATTTCTAATTTTTCTTTCATTTGCTTCTGCATGGATGTAGAAACACGACAATAACCGTTATTTTGTTATCTGAGTACAGAAGCAGCAGCAATAAGCAATCAAAGTTGAAAGCGCAAGAAAATTCACGTTGTGTAAATACTTTTGACCACCTCTGTATAATATAATATAAATAATTATGAATATTTTTTTGAAAAATTACAATCTTTTATTTTGGGGTGGGTTTAGCATCTGCATTACAGTCCTATAGGCATTGTATACCAGCCAGTAAAGCATCTGCATTACGATCCTATACGCAACAATATACAGGACGGTAATGCAACACGAAAGAACTCACTCAATTAATCGCATACTGGCTCGATTACAAGTATGCGGGTTTGAAGCTGGTCTTGCTTAACAGCGGACAACTTTATGGAACAGTAATGCGCGTTGTGGTAACTATGAGCTCGCAGCCGTACTGGCCACGACGCACAGTGGGGCCATTGCTGATTTTACATTGCAAAAATCGTAACTTTTAAACCAAATGAGATAATCGAATAATTTTAATGGCATATGATAGATAACTCTTCAACCTATGAAATTAGCATTTAAAAGGGTGCCACGCCCCCTAAATACTTACTTAGGGGCTATCAAAGTTGAAATTTGTGAAAAAAATAAATTTTATGGCACCTAAAAATAAATATTTTTTTAAATTTTTGATTTATTTTGTTTTATTTTAAAGGTTTTTATATTTAAAAAGTACTTTCAAAAAATTTGAAAACAATTTTTTTTTTTCAAAAATTTTTTTTTGTTTTCCGGTGTGAATTATCAGAATTTCATAGGTCGACCTAATTCCTATGATATCTATATGATATAGTAGTCCGATTTCAACCAATCTGACATATTATGAAGCTGCGGTTGTCTTCTACATCCAGACCAAATTTTGTTCAAATCGGACCACTATATTATATAGCTGCCATAGCAACAATCGGTCGAACTTTGAAATTGCGTGGGTGTTTTTATTGTGAGGTTGCATTAGTTTTTTCAACTTAACGTAAAGGGATGGATCCGGACGGGTATAAAACCATATATATTTATTTAAAGAAATGAATGCTGAAGCGTTTTAAAGTGGTTTAATCCCGGGACAGTCCTGGACTCAAAAGTTATCGTCTACCAAAGTTGAAAAATAGTCAAAATGGGCGTGGCACCTTTTTTAAATGCTAATTTCATAGGTTGAAGAGTTATCTATCATATGCCATTAAAATTATTCGATTATCTCATTTGGTTTAAAAGTTACGATTTTTGCAAAGTAAAATCAGCAATGGCCCCATGTGCGACGTATGGTGGTTGTAATCGATTTTCGAACGCGAATTTCCGCCACTGGCCACTGCACACTGGACGGAAAGCCCGATTTTTTGGCATAAAGTCTAATCCTGAAGGTAGAGAGTTGAAACTTCGTACAGTTGTTAGTAATAGTGTGTGTAGTAACTGTTTAAAATTTGAAACAGATCGGACCACGCCCACTCAAGCCGCCCCTATAAGAAAGAGTTGTGAAGTAGTAATTTTTTGATTTTAAGCTCTCAGATTTCATTTTTAATGAACTGCTTTTCAATATTGATCACAAAATAATATTTAAATTTATTTTACTATAATATATGAACAAAAAAAAAAAAAAATTTTCAAAAATTTTTTAAAATTTTCATTATTATAAATCTGCAACATCTTATGAGTATGAAAAACATCTAATAAGTAATCATACCCTAGATGGGGACATACCATTTTACTTTGCAAATGTGTAGCATGTATTTCAAAGCCCAGTTTAATTAAAGATTTGAATAAAAGCCACTGTAAATGCTTAATTTTCGAATTGAAAACATTTCGGCCACATTTTGGCAAATATTTTCGCACGTAATTGTGAAAACTTTTGGCTTTTTGATTAATTTTGGCTCTCGTGTTTAGGTTATCATCATCCAATCCGACTTGACTGAAAATCCACTCAGATATTGCCTCTTTTGCCCTCTTGTTGCTCCATGCTTCGAGCAACTGAAAACTGCTGAAGACAAAAGTAGCTGCAATACATTCAATATTCCGGAAAACGCGCAAATTTGCGCAATGATAATTATTATTCTCTTAAACTGTATATTTTCATTCAAAACGTGACATATTTACTTTTTCGCACAGACACGCAGGGAACTAGTTCTACTCCACAATTCACGAACACTGGATTAAACTTTTCAACATAAATCGGGTTAACAACACAAGACACATAAGCAACAAATAACACATATTAAACAATTTTTACTTAGGATTAATATTAAACATACCTTGCTCTTCAATATCCATTTTAGATATAATTTAAAAATAATAACTGTTCAAAATTAGACGACTTGAAACTTTAGAAACTTTCGCACGTGTCAAAAGTAAACAAAGCGCTGATATAAAGTTTGACTTTGACGCCCTGGTACACCACCAGGGTCGCAACTCTACTTGTTTAAATTATCGATTAAGTGTGTTTGGAATACCTATTTTCAATATATAATATCAAAATCACAAAAGCTTTTCATGACTTTTTGGACTTTATGCCAAAAAATCGGGCTTTCCGTCCAGTGTGCACTGGCGGTCATCGGTTGCAACAGCTGACTTTAACAGCTGCTTTCTTAACATTGGACTGTTATGTTAACATTTCTGGTAAGTTACATAACAGTTTAAAGCAGGGACTGAAAATAACTGTTATTGATCGAAATTTCAACTCAAAAAATCACATATAAGGACTTATGCGATTTTTGTTTAAAATACATCAAATTGTTTGTAAAAACTGTATTTCTGCAAACAGCCAATAAGCTTATATTTGAGATTAAAAAAAATAAAAGTCTCGAAAGACTTTTATTTGTGAGGAAAAAAAGTAAAAGTTTCAAATAATCATTATATTTGAATTGAAAACATATAAGTCTTTAAAGACTTTTATATTTTTGAAATTGTTTTTAAAAGTCTTTTTCGAATTTCTTTGTTAATACTTAAGATAAACATTCCAAATTTTCAACACATGTAAATTGGGTTATCAGGAAGATGATAATTAGATTATAAATTAGATTATAATCTAATTTACATAAGAAAAATCAAAAGAAAAAAAATCAAATTTAATCATTATTTTTGATTTATATAATAAAAATCAATTTTAATAGTTATTTGTAATTTTAATTTTTTTAATCATAAATAATTATTAAGTATGATTTATAAGGTAAAAGTCTTTAAGTAATTATTAAAAGTAACTTTTTTTTTATAATATGTTAGCATAAAAACATTTTGAAAAATGAATAAATGACACTTTTTCGGTAAAATACCTCATAGTGCAGTGGTTCAAAAGATAATTAATTTTGAAATTTTTAGTGGCCTTCCGAAATTGAGATGAAAAGTCATTTTGTTTGTTTGTCAGTTTGTTTGTATCAAAGCGTTGAAATAGGAAGAGTTTGGAAAGGATGTGCACCCGATGACCATCAGAAGAGTGCTGCATGAAGTGCTCCCATCAACTAAAAGAAGCGCTTGGAGTTTGCCAAGGAGTTTCAGAGCAAGCCAGTCTCATTCTGGGACCAAGTGCTCTTCACAGATAAGAGCAAGCTTAATATTTTCCGCTCAGATGGCAGGATAACTGTGTGGCGAAAACCAAACACAGCACTTGAAAAAAGAAATCTTGCACCAACAGTGAAACATGGTGGTGGGGGAGTAAAGGTGTGGGGCTGCATGTCGGCTGCTGGCGTCGGCGAGCTGGTGTTTATTGAGGGAATAATGAACAAACACATTTATATGGATATCCTGAAGCAAAATCGAAAAAAGAGTGCCGAAAAGCTAAGCCTAACCGAAAACTTCACTTTTCAACAGGACAACGATCCTAAGCATATGGCCCACGATGTCAAAATGTGGCTAGCCTATAATGTGACACACGTTTTGCCACACCCCCCGCAGTCACCAGACCTCAATCCAATCGAGCATCTGTGGGGTGAGCTCGACAGAAGGGTTAAGAAACGGGCCATTTCTACAAAAATTGAGCTAAAAAAGGCTTTACTTGAGGAATGGCAGAATATTGGAGTGGGGACAACTAAAAAATTAGTTTCTTTCATGCCAAGACGCTTAGAAGCTGTGATTAAGCAAAAAGGTCAACCAAATACTAATATGTTATAATTTTATGTTTTAATAGTTAATAAGTTAAGTGTGCCAAAACTTTTGTGCAGGGAAAAAGTGACCAATTTTTTGTTTTTAAAATAAAATAATTTAAACATAATATTAAATATTTTTTTCCTGATTTTGGTAGTAAATCAGTTAGCTTGTCAAGGGAAAATTCGTTTCATATGAATATGTTAGCGATATCGGCGCAAATTAGCCCCAAATGCAAAAGCGATTGCTGTGCCAATATTTATGTGTGCCTCTGTATCTTAAATGTTTAAATAAGGACTTGTTCCCGATCAAAAATCTAGAAACGTTTGTCATAGCCATCCTTCTGTGATTTGTGCTAGCGCGGACTGTCGTCCGCAGTGATTGGCACTTCTATATCATATAGCTGTCATAGAAACGATCAGTCGAAATCAAGTCTCAGTATGAAAAACTTTTTTGTTGTTTCAGATATCTCAACCAAACTGCATATATGCATATAGGATGGTCCCATAAATTTTGACCAAATTTGGTTTAGATCGGACTTCTATTTGTATCATACCGCAAATTCGAGCGGCGTTAAATATTTATGTTTTTTATGCTTACATATTACTAACTTTATTATAACCAATATTCTATTTTATGGAGACTGGCACAGGGTATCTTACAGTCGAGAAAACTCGACTGTAGCCGCACCTCCCCGCGAGTGAAGCGAGCCGGGGGTAGGTGAGCAAAGCGAGCAGGGGCGGAGCCCCCTTGTTTTTGTCTTATTAATCTAACCAAACAATTTTACTCTAAATTTATCTTAGTCTGGGTAGTTTTTCTGGGTTTACCCCAATGCTAGTAAGAAATTTTGGGCTAATCTTTCATTTAAGATACCCCAAGAACATTTACATTTACATATATTTTTTACTGATTCATTTAAATTTATATAGCTTGAATATAAATGAAAAAAACAAAATTAGCAAATCCGACCCCTGCTCAGTTCGCTTGCCCACCCCTGAGGTGCGGCTACAATCGAGTGACGAGTACACTCTAGGATACTCCGTGTCCAGGCACTCCGATAGCCTAATATGTATTTCCACGACGTTAGGCATTAAATTTTCAACTAATTGAAACCTATAATGTATTTGAACTAGAGGTCTGCATGGCTTCACTCACAGCATAAATCAATTTGAATGGATTCGAATTGAATTGAGTTGAGTGAGTTCGAGGTACGCTATGAAGCGCATAAGTATCAAAATGAGTGCGTGTTATTTCATACGGCACATACCATACGGCACTCAGTAAAATGATTGGGAATAAATAAAGCGTAAAACGGAATGAGCATTTTGGCAAAGCCTAAGACACGCGAGTTACTCATATTGTTCTGTGCACTCATTTCGTTTCGGGGAAGCAAGCGGCCAGCAGAAAAGGACGGGGAAAAAAAACAGACGAGACTTTTTGAGTGCATTCGAATGCCATACCGACTTTTAAATTGTTGTTGTCTTGCGCGTTTCTTGTTTATTTTGTGTTTTTGTTGTTGTTTTTTTCGTCTTTTTCCTTATGCACGGCAAGACAACAACAATTTAAAAATCGGTATGGCATTCGAATGCACTCAAAACCTAAACTCTTATTCTCACACATTCCCACTCATTCAATTCCTTGTTTTTCGTTTGAACATTGTGATGCCGAGTCTTACGCGAGCGCACTTACTCACTCAAACATGTTTAGCTTCGCATTCAATTTCACTCAGCACATTTTTAGCGTTGTTAATTCGGACATGGTTTTTTTGCCATTCATGCAGACCTCTAATTTGAACTCACAACATTAAACATTATGTTTATATTCTATTATAATCTATTAGTCAATGATCTTTTCATTCATTTTAAGCTAGATCCGCAGTTTAAAGAAACAACAAAAATTTGCATACAAAATTTTTTGTCCCGACCTAATCTCAAAGACTGAAAACTTATGTTGACAATATGCATAATCTTAGAAGACATACATATTTACATTGTCATTGAAAATACAATTCTTCATTATAACTGATTGCTTGTTGATTTCATGTGGCAACGTTCTATCGGCGGACGGGCTCCGCATCTGTTCTGCGAGGCGGTCTCCGGTCCACTAACTCTCGTAGGGATGGATATCGATATGGCGATATCGATATTATATCGATATTTACTAACGATATCCAAACAGGAGACGATATGATATTCAACGCGATTCCATTTAGATATGTCGAACTTTAATTCGATATATCGAAAAATACATCTCATCTTCAAATTTTCGTTTTTCCCTTCTTTTCTGTGTTATGTACAGGTTTTTTTTATCGTTTGTGCCAGCGCGATTTTGTATTTATTTTAGTATCGGCACAGCGATATATTTATTATTAATTTGAATAGATGAATATCGATGTTTTCTGGCGGGTAAGAGTTGCGAGAAGGTGGCGACCCTGGATTATTATCTAGGGCCAGCTAAGAGCGCCCGTCTCACTCGGAAAGAGAGAAAATAACAGAGCGAGACGGCGAATCGAAGCTGCAGCCCCTCATGCCCCTGACCATGCAGGAGAGTACACTGGCAGCAACAATAGAAAACTTTTTCATGAAACACGTTGCTGCCAAAATTGAAGAGGGAGTTCGACATTGACTGCAGTCAAAGGCGGTTGCCTTTTCGCCGGCACTTACAGAAATAAAATAATTTGTTGGACAAATTTGTACGCCCTGTGCCGAGCGAGAAACGCTATAGTTTCTTCTTGTGCCGCACAAGAACTACCGGTCGTGCCCTGTGTCGCATCAGAAAATTGCGATAAAATTTGTGGGGAGTTTGCCAGTGCCGCAAAGAACTTTCTGTGACCGTCCATCCTCTCCAGCTGTGCCGTTTGAGTGTTCCGAATTTAATTGTGGTGCCACACTTTGGCAAAAACTCACTGCACGTCGTGCCTTGCGTGAGTCCAAGGTTCCTGTCCTGGCTACATCGATGCAGAGGGTGTCACTAGCACCTCGACACCTGGTTTCAGTCCACAGCAGCAATTTGCCAGTCCAGTCATCAAGTGGAGACTCAACAGCAGCCAGAACGTGGGAGTCGCCCTACAAAAGAAAGAAAAACAGCAGACGTTCCCGAGTCACAGTACCGGCCACAGCCTCAAGTGAGTCCGTTCCTTTTGCCCCGTTCTTCTGGCTGGTGCAAGAAATCTTGAATCCCTCCAGCACCGACTAAATTAAAAGAAGGCTAAGCTGAAGGATTGTTAACCTTTATAACACCAAATACCAAAAAATATAAGAACATAAGGAGAAATGCAAACTAAGGATAACAATTATAAAATCTTGAGCTTACAAAATATAAATTAAATAAGAGTTATAAAATTAAAATCATAAATTAAAACGTAGATTAAAAGCAGGATTAAATTAACCTAGAAGAGAAAAAGTAAATATAAATTAATTAATAAAAAAATCAGACATAAAAACACAAGCAAACATCTGTGAGCGGTCTTTGTGTATACATCGTGCGTGCACGTCACACATTTCAAATATGCCAAAGTAAGGTAATTTGAAGCATTTTCAAAGTCGATTATTTATTTCCGATGTTTATTTTTAGAATAACCTATAAGAAAACCAAAATATGGAATTCGTTTGACAAAGTGGGCTCACTTACTGTCCGGTGCAAGTTGTGCAAACGAACTGTTAAAACGGCGGGAAACACGAGCAATATGGCAGCTCACATGAAGAATAATCACAAGAATGTTGTGGTGGATAATACGCAGATATCGCCTTCGCCGCCATCAAGCAACCAACCGCAGACTGTTATACCACCCTTGTCGCAATTGAACCAGCCGACCATGAAGGAAGCGATCAGTGCTATGCAGGCCTACTCTGCAGGCGACAGTAAGGCTGAACAACTCGACAAAATCCTCCTATATTGGATTGTATGAAATGAGCAGCCATTCTCCATGGTGGAGGAAAAAGGCTTCAAACTGTTTTGCTCTCAAGCAATTCCAAAATACCGCCCACCATGTTGCCAGAAGATTGTAGCACTGATGGATAGAGCATTCCTTGTTATAATTTGTGATTTAAAAAATATTGATATGTATTGAAGAACCTGAATTTAATTAAATTTGAAATTTTTGTCTGAAAACATAAATATCCTTTTTTTTTTATCGATATTCAAGGCGATATTGACGATATTTACTACGATATGATATTTTCGATATGATAATATATACGATATTATATCGGATATCAATATCGTCATATTTTTGGATATCGCCATCCCTAAACTCTCGCACTCTAAGGAGACGACGCTACGTCTAACTTAGCAGCGCTTCTCTTTGAAGCTAGCGTCGCACAGTGTAAGATTTTCCCAATCTAGGGGGACTTTATTCAATAGCAGTCGTAATTTTAAAGCTATCGACTTGAAATTTGGAGTGAATGCGTGAATACCCCCAAAGAAATTTTTGGACTAAAAGTTTAAGTGGGCGTGGCACTTTAAAGGGCGTAAAAAACGAAAAAATCATACATTTTTCATTTTTTTAGCACACAAACCGCAATAAAAAAAAAACAAAATTTTTTATCAAAAAAGTATCAGGTTAGTATTTTTTGTTTTAATTTTAGTCAATTAAAAACTATTTTTTTAAAATTAATAATAAAAAAAAAAATTTTTTTTTTTTTAAATTGATTATTTTTGTTATAGGCTCATGCTTTTGCTTGTAACTTCAAAATTATTGGCCGAATAAATAAAAAAATTGTTTTGTTTTAAAGATAATATATTTATTGAGAAAAAAAAAATGTTTTCATATTTTTCACAATTTTTTAAATTAAAAAACAAACAACATAAAGTTGATAAAATGGCTGGGCGAAATTATTTTTTGCAAATTTAATCAAAATTTGAACTTAAATCTTAACTTTCTTCACTAGATTGACCATAAAATAATAAATTGACGGTTTGAGGTTCAAGGCGGGACATCAATCTTATAATCAACACCTTTTATTGTGCCCTGAAGCCAACTTGCATAATTGGTCATAAATCTGGATATATCTCTCCTAGATTTACTCTACCTAGACTCAAATTCATGGCACATGTTTGATAAGTGCATTTTTAACTTATTATTATTAATATCATTGAAAAAATCATCACTGCGTGCTCTAAGAGTGAGTTAAGCCTAACGGCTCTTACTGTACTTGACCAAACCTCGAAAAATTCTGCGCGTCTTATTTTACTCATTGCTAAATTGAAGTCCCCAGGGCAAAATATGGGCAAAATTTTATTTCTGATCCTGATTCAGAATGACTTTCTGCAAACGATGTATGTTTTGGTTGATTTGAATGTGATTGAATCTTGTTAGTTTTTTTCTATCAAAAATTGAATATTGTTAAAAATTTTCTTACTTTTTGGCACTTATTTCCAACAAATAATACAAATTTTCCAGTCCACCTTTAAAGTACCTTTTTTTTCGCTAAAAATCAATAATGATCCAAAAATTATAGGAAAAATAAATTTGACTGCTCACAGTGACCACACGATCCAATTGAAAAGACTAAACATTGTCAACTGTAGCTCGTTATCCGATGCAGTTTTGCATGCATTTTAAATGCACCGGTTTAAGAACCGTTATTTTCTGAACAACAATTTTTTGTTTTTTTTTTGCTTGTTTTCGTAACATTTGAACATTTTTAAATTGGCTTCTAAAAGCTCATTGACCTTAAAAATATTTTGTTTTTTGCTTAAAGTCCCCCTAGATTGGCAAAATCTTACACTGTGCGTCGCGACATCTTTCGGTCGCTGCGTTTTGTCCCTACGGCCACGGTTGCCACTTAAAAATATCTGATTGATCCAAAAATAAACAAAAAAATTAGCCAAATTGACTAAAAAAGAGCCAAGACTTTTTTTGCAGCTCATGTTATTTTTGCATTTAATTAAACAAAAAATATTTCGTTCTCAAACACTTATTCACATTTTCATCTTAATTTAGTGATTATGTTTTTAAATAAAAATTAATATGTGCTTCAACCTAAAACTATACAAAATAACTGATTCTGAACTCATGAAAAAAAGAGTCAAATCGAAAAATAAAGTGCCATTGCGCCAACAGAAAAAAAAGAGCCAGTTTTGGCTCTGCTGGCAGCAGCCAATGTAATTTCGGCTACTGCTCGCTAGCCTCTCTCTCTTTTTTTTGATGTTGTTGTTGTTGCTGTGCACACCAAACTAGTGTTGCCTGAACAGCTTTTTTCCTGAACTGTTGTCTGCTTTAACTTAAAAACTTAAAGCTTCTAAGTCTTAAATCAATTCAGAGAAATATTTATAAGGTAGAAGATTACAATTCATGGATATATGTATGTGCATATAAAAGTCTTTGTCGTGACTCACTGACTGAGAATCAACAAGTAGGCCAAACCGTTAAGGCTAGAAAGCTGAAATTCACACAACATAGCTGAGACAATCTTCTCGTGCGCTTTGCAGATTGTGTAATTGGGACTGTCTTTTACATCCTGACCAAATTTGGTCAAAATCGGATTACTATATCATAAAGCTGTCAAAGGAACAATCGGATGCAAATTAACCTTTAGTATGAAACTATTCTTGCCAAATCTCGACTATTCCGCTAAATTTAGCTTTTTGCCGACATATCTGGATTTACTCTTTTTGTTTGAAAATTCAGATTCTTGCTTGTCAAAAGTTGGCGACACTGCTCCCAGCTTTCGTTCTTCTGTCTGTATGCGTGTGTGTGTGGTGCCGTCGCTGTGTGCGCGGCTACTCGCACTCTCTTCCTCTCTCTATGTTAACATGGACGCTCGCACTGTTAATCGCTCAAGCTGCAGCTCGCGCTCTGTTGCTCGCTCACTGTTGTTCGCTCTCTATTAACGTACACGCTCGCTGTTGATGTCCGCGACCTCTCCGCGCTCTGCTCTCATTTTTACTGCTACTGCAAACTAGTGCTGCCAGATTTGCTTATTTCAAGCTAGATCTAGCACATTTTAAAATGAAAAATCTTATAGCCTAAAATCTAGCATATTTTAAAGTTTATGTAGCATATTCTAGCAATAAATATTTTCGTGATATCAACGAAATATTTTATAAGTTTAAAACGTTTCACGGCATAAAAATATCGGATCTTGTTCTTTGTTACTTGAACTTTATTCTTATGATCATGAATTTGTTGTCTAATTGATCCAATAGCTCAATCGCAAAAAATATGTTTTCCTGCTAAGTTTTGCAAGACACAGAAGCAGGAAACCGCGCTGTGTACGTACATTGCCAAGCACACGGCAATATCACCTGGGGCGGACGAAATGCACGCAGACCATTAACAATGTGTTGACAATCCACTCCATGGAAGACTTACGGTTGGATATTGGATCATCAAAATATAGCTTTTTGCTGGATGAGTCCACTGATATCTGTGTGACTAAATTTATTGGTAAATGTTACGTTACTTAAATTCCTTATTTGTATAGGTTCATAAACTAACTGTCGTATACTCCGTTTGAATTTAATTACGTTCTTAATTGTAAACCGCTTGAACGTATAATGACGGTTAATGATTTGGGTATTCTTCTGGATTCTTCTGGAGTTAATCGAGCATTTGACGCATTGGGTTTTATAAAGCGTCGGTCAAAAGAATTTAACGATCCCAATATTACTAAACTACTTTATACTTCACTTGTCAGACCTATTCTGGAGTATGAGTCTTGTATATGGAGTCCCCAATATAAGATTTATTAGGACAGAATACAATCTGTACAAAAGCAATTTTCACGCTTTGTCCTACAGGGTCTAAACTGGAATACTAGCATTCGCTTACCTCCTTATCGTAGTAGACTTTTACTTATTTATCTTCCCTCTCTTTCTGATCGGAGAACAATGCTTGGTGTAGTCTTTTTACACAAAGTTACTATTGGTGAAATTGATTCATCTGAATTAATCAGCCAAATTAGTTTTGCTGTCCCGATCAGAACTTCCAGAAATTTTGTTCCTCTTTCTCTTCAATTCTGTGTTGCTAACTATGCTATTCATAACCCATTTCGAGTACTTTTCTGTAATTATAACAATCTTTCGCAATTTATAACTAATTCTTCTTCTGTACAATCTCTTAATTCTTGAATTACTTCTTACTTATCTAGCTTATAGTTCATTTATAGTTTTGTTTATTGTTGTTTAATACAGTGTCTGTCCGTCTTTGTCTCTGTTTGTTTCTTTGTCCGCGCGTCAACAAGCCCGTGCTTGGTGTCGTTTGGGCCACTGCTCGTTTAGTACATCAACGTCCCAATCCCTATATGTGTGCATTTTAAAACCTTTAGGAATCGTGATAAATTACTTTAGTGTTAGAAAACAATGTATAGATTCTACCTTCCTAAGCTCAATTAATACTGAGTCTGAGGGTGCTATATCCGTAGCCGACAGTTTAAAACAGAAGTTGAAGAAAAGGATTTAAATATTTCGAATATGATTGGACTTGGAACAGACAACGCCAGGATTCAAGAAGAGCGTACACACAAAGTTAAAAAAAGTGTGCCTACTTTAATATTAATAAAATGTGTGTGTCACCCTATATAATTGGCTGTGAAACAGGCTAGCAAAGGTAGTATGCTAGTGATGTAAAAAACATCGATGCATCGATGTTTTTTCAGCGATGTTTCTCTAATTTCTCCGTTTCTTTTTGTTGTAGACGATCTTAAGCGATGCACATGCATTTGCAATGCATCGATGCATCGCTCAACATCGACATCAACAAAAAAAAGGAAAATATAGAGAAAAATCGCTGAAAAAAGTAAAAAACATCGATGCATCGATGTATTTCAGCAATTTTTCTTTATATGTTCCGGTTTTTTTGTTGATGTCGATGTTGAGCGATGCATCGATGCATTGCAAATGCATGTGCATCGCTTAAGATCGTCTACAACAAAAAGAAACGGAGAAATTAGAGAAACATCGCTGAAAAAACATCGATGCATCGATGTTTTTTACATCACTATAGTATGCCAGACTCATTGGAATTTTTAATATCGGACACTTATTCCTAGTTTTAGAAGAGTTCTCAACGCCAAATGAACTATAAAAAAATATATGTATACATATACTATGAATTCACAGTGATCAGGTACACATATACGGTGGTTCACAGCTTATTTCAACCAGCACAAAATCCTTAAAAGCTTCAATTACAACTAGCTAAAATACAAACCAAATCAGAAGTATTTACAGAAAACTACTGTTATATCAGCTCATAATTGGAGAATATTGAAAATATTCGAAAAGTTTTGAGTTTTTGTAAAAATCAACTTTTTTAACTTTTATCCTCGATTTAAAAAAAAAAATGTTAGGATGCAAAAAAAAGTATTTACAGAAAACTACTGTTATATCAGCTCATAATTGGAGAATATTGAAAATATTCGAAAATTTTTGAGTTTTTGTAAAAATCAACTTTTTCAACTTTTATCCTCGATTTAAAAAAAAAATGTTAGGATGCAAAAAAATCTACAAACCATTCTAATAGTCTCTGCAAAAAATCGCTTCGCTGTTATTTTTTAAGATTTTTTGAAAATTGCTAAAAATTACTATTTTAGCCACTTTTTCCCCCATTTCATATAAAAAGCTTAAGGAGCAATTTTAAAAAAATCATAAAAAATACTAGCTAAGAGATTTTTAAAAAAAATTTTGTGTAGACACTATTAGTATTGTTTGTAGATTTTTGTTGCGTCCCAAAATTTTTTTTTAAATCGAGGATAAAAGTTGATTTGTACAAAGCCTCAAAAATTTAGCCAAAAGCTCAACAAACTATTTCAAAGCGAACGTTCGGAATCATCGAAATTACTTTAAGAGCTTATAATCAGCAATAATACTCTTCACGAGAAAATGTTCTCACCAGATGTCGACATTAGTCATTTACGCCGCCGAGCCACGCCGCTGCCGATTTTTGGTCTTTTTGACGCGCCGCCGCCGAATCACGGAAATATCGGCGCGGCGGCAGCGGTGGCGGCGTCCGGCGTCATAGCTTTTAATAAAATTTAAAAAAACAGATAACAAAAAAATTATTATATATATTTTTTTTAACTCATTTAATTTTTTGTAAAATTACAAGAGTAAAATCAAGTCTGTGAAAAATGATTTTGCACGCGCCGCCGGTTCTCTGTGCCGGCTAAGCCGCCGCCGCCGGTTATTTCCGGCCTCTACGCCGCCGCCCAAGCTTAAACAATCGGCGTAAACCTCAAGTCGACATTGACATCCTAAATAATGATTTTACTCATATTGCGGTAGACGACTTACATTTGGGATATGCTTTTGAGCAAAAAAACAAGTGGGAAAGGCTATAGTCGAACTCCCGACTGTAGGATACCCGTTACTTATTTAAATAAATTTCAAATACTTTTTTTGCATGCTTTAAAGCACGTACATTGCTTAAAAACTTTTATCAGCCATTACCACCTTTCTGTTTGTCCGATCTTGTTACGATATATTTGGATGATAGATAGTAATAGAAATTACCGTTAATTAGTAAAACTAGTGGACGGTGCAACATTCGAGCATACTCGACTGTCGGAGACCTCGTACTTACTATGGAAAAGCAAACACTGCTTAAAATAAAATAATATAAATCGCTACAAATATTAAAATAGTTATGAACTAAATGTACTTTTTGCCCCACAAAGAGGCTCCAGTCGGCTAAAGTCGAGTGTACCGATTAAAAGCCAATTCGATTAAAATGTAAAAGACAGAATATTCCAAATAAATGGGTTCGGTTGAGATACTAAAAACAATTGCATACTAAATCTATATTTTCAATCAATCGTTCCTATGGCAGTCCGATATGATATAGTAGTCCGATATCAAACAAATTTGATCAGGATGTATGGGACCATCCCATATGCATATTCTGTCATTTTGGTTCAGTTATCTCTGTTTGAATATATGAATATTATGTCAAAGCAGCAGCCTGGTCACACTATGTGATTCAAATGGGGCATCACTATACAAGTTATGTTACAGTTTAAGTCATACCGCCGCAGTATAAAGACACATTGTCAAATTGAAGTCAACCGAACAATAAATGTACTTTACTACTGCTTAATTATTGCTTTGCCTTATTGCTTTTGTTTCCCAAAGGTTTCTGATCCTGGACGTTTGTTCCAAACAATATTAAACAATAAAAATGTTTTTCATACTTAGACTTGATTTTCGACTGATCGTTCCTTTAGCAGCTATATGATAAAGTGGTCCGATTTCAACCAAATTTAGTCAGGATGTATCAGGATCATCTTACATGCATATTCTGTTAGTTTAGTTCAAATACCTCAAACAAAAAAAAAGTTTTTCATACGAAGACTTGCTTTTCAACCGATCGTTCCTATGGCAGCTATATGATATAGAGGTCCGATCCAAAATCTAAAACAAACTCGATTTGCTTGCAATATAAACAAACCTACATACCAAGTTTTGAGTCTCTAGCTCTTATAGTCACTGAGATCTAGGCGTTACAGACGGACAGACTGACAAACGGACATGGCTTAATCGACTCGGCTGTCGATGCTGAATCAGCATCTAGCGTAAAGTGAAAAGGAAGAAGACGACATTTATCTCCGCTTGTCGGTCCGGACTAGAGATGGGCACGGGCCGGGTCGGGCTTCGTGTTCCGCGGGCATCCATTCACGGGCTTCGTGCATGAAAATCTGAAAAGGGCTTTTTTTCGTTCGGGCCCGGGCCTAAGTATAAAGCCCGAACCTCGGTAGGTCCGAAAAGTCACGATTTAACACATACTTTTCAAATCGCTTGATAACAAAATTTCTGTAACAAAATTTCTTATGGTACGCAGAAAAAAGAGAAAAGAAAAAGTTTAAGACCTGCTCGCAAAAAAAAATCTAAAATAAAATTTGTATCTAATAGTAATAGTAATATGGGGCCGGGCCTCTTGAAAACTTGACCGGGCCGGGCTTGGACCGGGCCTGAAAGATTTATTTCGGGCCCTTAAGAAGGAGGCCCGTGCCCATCTCTAATGCTGATCAAGAATATATATACTTTATGGGGTCGGAGATGCATCCTTCTGCCTGTTACATACATATCTCACACAAATCTAATATACCCTTTCTGACCATTTTCAATGGGCACTGGATATAACGAACGCTGATGAGGAAAATGATGAAATTGATCAATTGTTGACTTATTTAATAAAATAAAAACCTAATGATGATAATGATATTTGTTTAGCTTTTTTTTAGCTTATTTTAGCTAAAATCTAGCCTATATGAGAACGGAACCTGGCAACACTGGTGCAAACTGTCTTCTGTTCTGTGCTTCTGTTATGTGCAAACGCTGTCGTTTGATCGCGCGGCTACTCGCACACTCTCATTCTCTTCCTCTCTCTCTTTTAACATGAACGCACGCACTGTTAATCGCTCAAGCTGCAGCTCGCGCTCTGTTGCTCGCCCACTGTTGTTCGCTTTCTGTTAACGTACTCGCTCGCTGTTGATGTTGCGCGATCTCTCCGCGCTGTGCTCTCATTTTTACTGCTAGTGCGAACTGTCTTCTGTTATGTGTTAATGTGGGTGTGTTGATTACTTGTTATGCTTCCCAATGGTAAATTTGTCGCAGAAAAGTGTACAGAATTCATACAGCGCGCTCACAGTTCTGCGCGCCGAGTTCGTGTAAAACCCTCATTCGCTTTTATACATGCGTGGCCAAAATTCTCTGTAGGAAATTTATAAAACCGCGCGGCAGACTCCGCTACGAAGTCGAACGTTTTAGTGAGTTCTTCGCAGGGTTCTGCTGCATACTTTTCTGTATGCGTATTTCTGCTTTAAAAAATCTAGTTGGAATTCTGGCTGGTTCTAGTATGAAATCTGGTTGGAATTCTTATTGAAATACCCCACCCCTAATAAGCGGCAAATCTGCACGGCAGTAGAAATAAAATGTTTATACATATTTTTAATTAATAATTTTATTTAAACAATTATTTACATTATTTTTTTTACATTCTTACAATTACTTAAACTAATTTAGATATATAAGAACACTGAAAACAAAGAAAAAACAAACAATAATTACAAATGTGGTATTTTATGTGTTTTGTATTTTACTTACCTGGCTTGTGTGTATATTCAAAACAGTAGCAATGCCGAATGTGGTAGACTGTAATATATTAATTGTGTTTTATTTGTAAATTATATTTAAATACGCAATAAATATATTTAACTTACCGCTTCAGTTATGTTGTTTACGCAACACGAGCTAACACTTAACTAAAACGCAAAAGAAAAACTGCAAGAAATACACACAAAAAGGGTTGCAACCCATACAAAATGTTGCTGATCGAGCTTTTTTGTACACTGCAATAACTGCTGCAAAACCCTATGACAACCCTACAAAAGTGAATACAAACAAAGAAACAAAGAAAAAATCCAAGCAGCGTTTTCTGCAGCAGAACGCAGTGTCGAACTCAAGCAAACGAGCGAACTCATAGCGGAGTTAGCTGCATGTATTTCACACAGCTCAGAACGATTTCCAAGCAGCGTTCTCTGCAGCAGAACGCTATGTCGAACTCACTAAAACGTTCGAGTTCGTAGCGGACTTTGTTGCAGGGAACTTTTACCACGACGCAAACGATTCTAAGCAGCGTCTTGTACAACCAAACACTATGAGAAACTCATGCAAACGAGCGAACTCATAGCGGACTTTGCTGCGGGGATTTCACACTTAGAGACGATCGATTCTGACTACAGAGCGCGCTAATGAAAGTTTGCAGAATCAGGGATGTGCAACTTAAATCTGAAGCGTTCTGTACAGCGGCCGTATAGAATTCGTTCACCACATGACTGAATTCCCGGCTGGGTTGTGATGACTTTGAACTTAGCTAAGCTTACAAATTTTGTCAAAATCGGATAACTATATCAAATAGATAATATAGGAGCAATCGGATGCAAAGTAACCTTTAGTAAGAAAACCTTTATTGTTTCTTAAGTTATCCCAACCAAACTCACAGATTAAATGTTTAAATGTTTGTATGCGATATTCTAACAAAACTAACTATTTTACAAAAGAAATTTTCAATGGTACTTAATGGGTTAAGGAAAGTTTTGTATCATTCAAACGGGACTTAAATGACCTTTCCATCGATGCCAAAATGTACATGAAGTAAGCTCAAATTATGAGTAGATTTAACTTTAGTTTTGTCAAAATATTTATGCCGTTGAGTGTATTTCAAAGTTTTGATACAAACAAACAGAAAGACTGACTGCTCATCTCATTTTCGGAAGGCAACTAAAAATTTCAAAATTAATTATCTTTTGGATCAATGGTCGCATATTGATGATCGAGGTGTCATTCATTTTGATAAGAATAATTAAAAATTAAGAGATGTTACCAAAATGCTCCAACGGCCCCACCCCCTGCCAAAATAATTGAACTAATACCTTTCAATCGGTATATATGTAACTCGAACTGATCGGACAGTCATAGAAAATTTTCCACTCTTCCTGTATATATTGCTAGTCGCCTTTCGCTCCCTTCGTGCTGCTTACGTCACTAGCGCGGACTGCCGTCCGCACTGTTATCATTCTATAAAATAAGATTGGCATTCGGAACATTAAGATAAAAGATTCGTCATACCTACAACAAATAGCTTTTTGCGCAGTGCCGAATGCGAAGAATTATACTCAGATATCCTCTTAGCTCTGTGATCCATATATAAATGATAAACAGAGCTCAATTTGTTTTAATTGTTATAATTAATTTGAATATTAGTTGTTATACCTGTTTAGCTTTAATGAAATAAAATATGGGCATTTCCACAGAAAGGTCCACCGCGGCCAAAAACGTAAAATTGATCAAAAATTCACATCTTTTGAAATTTTCTTCCAGAAATGTATTTAAGTTATTTATTTAAGCAATATACACTGGAAAAAAATCAATAGGATGAACATATAGATTCTACATTGGAATAAATTCACTTTTTCATATTTATGTCAATTTTCTTAAAAATTGACTTCCAAAATGGACCGTTTGTATTTTAACGATTACACTTAGTAGGACAGTAAAATTGTAACATGAACCATTTTAATTCAAAGAAATATATTGAAAATTTAATTTAAATAAGTTTTTCGGGCTGTTTTGGACATATAATTTTTAAATAGAGAGACAGAAAGAACATTAAAAAGTGATGGTAATGTGATGTCCCGTGCGCGATGTCCCGTGCGAATTTACGTCAAATTGAATTTAAAAAAAAGTGCAAGTCATCTTTGAAAAAAATCATAACCATTTTTAAGAGGCATCAATGCACAAGAGTTAAAAATAAGTTGCATTAAAATATTGCCTCTAGATTCGCTGAAATTGGCGTTTGAATTGGTTGACCTCACAAGTCACTTCCGTTTTGTGTCCCGTGCGAATCACTTGAATTTTTCTATTATTTTTAAAATGAAAAATTACCCAAAATCACTCTTTGCACCAATGAAAGAGCTAATCAAATGCTATATGTTAAGCCCTTCATCAGAAAAAAAAACCGTTTCCTTTTTACCGTTTTTTTACTTTGAATGTGTACGAATGTCCCGTGCGCGAGTATGGAAATGCCCATATGTTAAAAGAAACGATAGTTTTCGCCCATCTCTAACAAATTTAGTAAAGAGACATTTATACATATTAACATAACAGCAATCGAGCGACTCTCAGCGTCCGTTATTATATGATGATGATGAACAAAGCGAGAGTCAACACGCGTTAACAGAGTCATGGAGAGCGAGAGAGCCCACAACAGCTCGAGTGAAGAACAACGTGAGCGAGCCTCAATGCACGTTAACAGAAACAAGAAGAGAGAGCGAACATTAGTCCAAGCGGGTGACTGCAAGAGCCGACACAAGGGACGACACGCACAAACACACACAGGCTGAAATACGAAATCTGCGAGTTGGCTCCGCGCAGCAACCACACAACAGTAGAAAGAGAGCGCTTACTGTAGCCGAAGCCAAAGTATGATAATGCAGCGACCGAAAGCCAAACAAAAAATTAGTCGTCCAGGAAGCGCTTTGCAGAGCAGACGCAGTGGCAGTTCGTCGATCAAACGTCGAAACATGTCAACTGGCTACATCAGCCACGCAAAATCAACAATGTCACGTACAACAACTTGTGTTGCGAACTCCACTTTATCAAACATCTAGTGACGACAGGATTTTTAAGCCCGTATATCTGATATCCAATTTTGGAATGAACGTCATTAAATATGATATTTGAAAAATTGCAAAAAAAATTAATATATCTTGGCATCAATTTTAACATGATTCAATTTTCCTGCTAAACTAGTGGTTTATCTTTCATTGAGTCGTAGCCGATCAGGCTAACATTAAAACCTTAAAGCTATGACGCTTTGATACAAAAAAAAAGTCCATTTATGATGACTTCTCTAATTTTGGTAATGGTCCAGTCTATGCGGCACACCTCCAAAAAAAAAGATCAATCCAAAATTAGAGCCTGATTTATAATACATGTAACATATTACTTATTAAAAACCGAAATTAACACTTATAAATGAATCGGTAACTATCGGTTTCGGTCAAATGAAAATATTTTTTTTCGGTTCCGGTTTCAGTTACGGTTTTAAATTTCAATCGGTTTTTACCGGTTAAAGGTTACGGTTTCGATTAGGGTTTTAATCCCTGGTATATTTTGACATGTAATCCCCGATAGATCCAGGTCTAAACTCCTCCCCCATATTCGCCTTCATAACCTCAAACTTAGCCACGTCATTTTCGGTGAATTTAAAGTTGATATCAACTAAGTAATTGAACCACCCTTTTGGATCTAAGATGGTCGGACGTGTAAATGCCAATGGTTCGTTGTCATCTGGCTGATCGACCAAATTTGCATTAGCGACCTCATCAGTGTCGCCAAACACACGTGATTAATTATCAGATGTTGTATGAATAATGGCTACCCAGATTGGATGGTTGGATTTATAGCACGATCAAGTGTCATTACTGCATTTGCAGATCTTTTGCTATTCATTAAAGATTCAACTGCATGAACGAAGAAGTATAGAACCGGATTTAGAGTTGTTGAATAGGCTGACTTCTCCGTAAGACCCAAATCAACCTGATAAGGGAAGTAAGACTCTTGATTGTCCAACTCTTCTTCTCCTGTAAATAAATTCATGTAGTCATCACCTAGTGCTTCAGTAAAACACCAATATCCTACAGCCGCACAAGCCTTGTAACCCATGACAGAGGATAGATGATGAATAGATGTGAGTCCTGCACAGTCCCTGAATCGAGATGTAACTGTGGCAATCCTCATTGTAGCCATTGCATGAGACTTATTCTTGAACATGAACATATCAAATGCAGCTATCATAGCAGTGTATGATGGAATATTTAACCATCCGGCATAAGCAGCCTTCGCACCTTCAAGATTATAACTGAGTTCCCCACCGTCTAGGCAAAATCCTTTCATCAAATCTGTCATCCTTATGATAAGCAGTCGAATATGTTCGACATGACTTGTTCTTAAAATTCGATAGATAGCCATCAAATACAAGGCTAATGAATTCAATTCTCCAGTCTTCACAATAGCTGTTATTCCAGATGACAAGTTCGTTGACCAAGGGTTGATCTAAAAGCTCTCTGGGTGGAAAGGGGCGATATATGTATGTGGTCTGAGTGTATATATATTATATATATACATATATATAAATGTATATGTATTTGTCAGTGGATTTTAAAGTGTGCGTGTAACTGATTTGGATAATAATTGTATTTAAATTGTTCCTGTTGTGTTTGTTCTTTTGATTTTGTCTGCTTTTTAATTAAAATTTTTTATATTATTCTTTTCTTTTCTGGAAAGGACCGATTTGATACCAAGGCATCATCAATAATATTGGTCAAGCGCAAGGTCGGGGGAAATGGCATAGGGTCATCATCAATCAATCATCAATCGTCAAAATCATAAAACATGTCAAGGGCAAGGTCAGAATATCGCGATTTCTTCAGCGTCTTCTTCATCGAAGGAATCTTCACTCCGGACCCCGTGCACTTCTGGCCAAGGCTCGATTTCAGTATTGGGCGATTGGCGGATTGAGAACTGTTACGAAGGCGATCAGAGGATGTGTAACGTGCTCCCGAGCGAGGCCAAGCTTTGTTGAACCAATGATGGCAATGATGTGCATATGTACACAGACACATGCGATCTTTAAATATATAAGTACATGCTGAAAAGAAACCTAATACATATATAAATAAAATAATTTTTTTCTTCAATTATCAAAAATTTTTATTTTTGATTTATTGGCGGGGTTGTGCCGGTGTCACATTGCCATCGGCGTCCAAAGGAATCCATTGGACCACCGGACGTGGTTGTGCCGGTGGCACATCGGCATCGCCGTCCAACGTCCTCTT
>JBAMBL010000835.1:0-117322 GCA_037043405.1 Drosophila subquinaria
TGTCGGAGAATGTATTACGCGGTATTGGATTAGTCATGTCCACGTACTGTGTGGTAGTGAGATTTGCTGTTCGTTATATCAGCCCTGGTTTAGTGGGACTCAGTGTTTATGAACTGGAGTCGAGTGTGGCTCCGTATGCATTGCTAGTGTTGGAAAAGGAACGAATGGTCAAATGACAGTTGAAGTGTTGACAAACGCGCTCTTAAAAAAACGAACAGGAAGCTAGCAACACGGCTGCGGAGACTCGCTGCACTAACCGAAGAATAATTAAAACATCAAAGCTCAATTACACAAAACAATGGCTGATAATAACCAAGACGATGTCATCCTGAATGAAGGAGATAATATTTCCCCGACATCAGAAGTGAGATGCGGCTCTCGTCCAACAACCTTTTCGGAGCAGTTTTATGTGTTGTTTGACCAGCAAAATCGAAATTTTCTGGAGCTGGCGAAAAGTTTAAGGGCATCGGCAAGCGAGCCACAGCAACAAGGCGTTCTTACACTGCCGAAGTATAATCCGGACATTTCTGGAGGCGATGCTACTCAGTGGTGTGCTACGGTGGAGCTTATTTTCGACGAAAAACAACTAAGCGGCAGTGCGCTCATAATGGCGTTGAGCAAATCTTTGGAAGGAAGCGCATCACAATGGCTGTCGCAGATATGTTATCCCGGAATAACATGGCAGCAGTTTCGGCATTTGTTCGAGCAGCGATACGAGACACCGGAGACGCCAGCAGCTACATTCTTGCGTTTGCTCAGTAGCCGTCCAAATAACGGTGAAGGCTTGTCTGCATATGCAAGCCGTATTGTGACGTCGCTATGCACAAAAATACGTAACATGGATCACGAGCAAATTGCCGTGGCGTTTGTGCTAGGACACATGGCAAATTTCGATCGACGTTTGCAGAGAACTGCATTCACGTCGAACATAAAGAATAGACGTGACTTGCAATCGGAATTACAAGTTTTTAACTTACTGAAAAGCCAAAGCAATACACCAAATTGGGAACCGGAAGCCAAGCGTGCCAAAGCAATGGAGGTCAAGTGCTATCGTTGTGGCAAACTGGGCCATAAAAAGGTAGACTGCAGATTTGGAACAGGGTACAAAAGTTCATCAGCTGGAGGAGAACGTCGTTCCGGAGAGCCTTTTCATCAAGGAAAACATGACCAACATCCGTCGCAAGGAAAGCCGAAAGTGACATGTTACCGTTGTCGTGAGCCGGGCCACATCGCCCCTAACTGCCCCAAAAATGTGTCGACTGGAGGAACAGGATCCAGGTCAGAAAAGAGGGTAGAACTATGCGTCGTGGATGAACCTAAGTCTTTTATGATGATACAAGGTGAGAAGTTTCCAATCTCATTCGACTCTGGAGCAGAGTGCTCATTGGCTAAAGAAAGTATTTCCAATAAGATAGTTGGTAAGAGAACAAATAATGTAATTTCCTTAAAAGGTATAGGTAATGCCAATATTTACAGTACAGTTCAAATTGAAAGTAACGCCATTATTGATGGCAATTGTTTAGAAATCTTGTTCCACGTAGTTCCGGATGATTGCATGAAAAATAATGTTGTTATCGGTAGAGAAGTATTGGCTCAAGGGTTTACGGCAGAAATTTCTTATGATGGTTTTAAAATTGTACGATCAAAAATTGTTAACGCATGTAACTTGTCGGACCCAGTTAATTTCGATAATTTAGAAACAGAAGTTGTTGCTGATGAAAGAGTAAAATTAATATCATTGTTGAAAAAGTACTCAACGTCTTTCATTGAAGGCACTCCGCAAACTCGTGTGGGTACTGGTGAAATGTGTATTCGACTGCTTGAACCGACTAAAACTGTACAGAGACGACCGTATAGATTAAGCCCAAGTGAGAGAGAGATAGTACGTGCTAAGATCAACGAACTAATAGAATCTAAAGTCATTAGACCAAGTAGCTCACCGTTTGCTAGCCCGGCGTTGATAGTAAAGAAAAAGAATGGGTCTGCAAGGCTTTGTGTCGATTACCGAGAATTAAATAGCAATACAGTGGCCGATAAGTTTCCGTTGCCTTTAATATCGGACCAAATTGCTAGGTTGCGTGGTGCGAAGTATTTTACCTCTCTGGACATGGCTAGTGGGTACTACCAGATTCCAATGCACCCAGAATCAATTGAATATACTGCCTTCGTTACCCCTGATGGGCAGTATGAGTTTCTGTCTATGCCGTTCGGTTTGAAGAACGCACCGTCAGTGTTCCAAAGAGCTGTAATGAAAGCATTGGGCAATCTCGCACATTCATTTGTAATCGTTTATATGGACGACATATTGATTGTAGCGTCTACTAAAGAAGAAGCATTTGACAGGTTGCAACTCGTGCTAGAAGTGTTGGTAAATGCTGGATTTTCTTTTAACATTTCGAAATGCTTTTTCTTGAGAACTACTGTGCGATATCTTGGCTACGAGGTACAGGCGGGAGAAATACGACCTAATGCAAACAAAATTGAGTCGTTGGTTGCGTTGCCACCTCCAAGATCAGTTGCGACTTTACGTCAATTTATTGGGTTAGCATCATATTTCCGTCAGTTCGTTTCGGGTTTTTCACAGATGATGAAGCCTTTGTATTTTCTTACATCGGAGAAAAATAGATTCGAATGGAAAGCAGAACATGAAGAGGTTCGTAAGAGAATTATCCGCATACTTACAAACAAACCGGTGTTGACCATTTTTGACCCCCAGTATTCAATTGAGTTGCATACTGACGCCAGCTCTATCGGTTATGGAGCCATTCTGTTGCACAGAATAGACAACAAACCCCATGTCATCGAATATTATAGCAAAACGACCAGTTCTTGTGAGTCAAGGTACACTTCATACGAATTAGAAACCTTGGCAGTTGTAAATGCCGTAAAACATTTTCGTCATTACCTTCACGGAAGAAAATTCGTTATATTCACTGATTGTAATTCTCTAAAGTCGTCGCGAACTAAAATCGAGCTGTCACCTAGAGTTTACCGTTGGTGGGAGTTTCTTCAAACGTTTGATTTTGAAATCCAATACAGAGAAGGAAAGCGAATGGCACATGTAGATTTTTTGTCAAGAAACCCAATTCGTCAACAAAATAACTTGGTTCAAAATAAGGTGCAAGAGAAGCGAATTGACTTGACAGAAATATCCGACAATTGGTTACACGTTGAACAACAAAGAGATCCGGACATTACAGAAATAATTACAAAACTGACAAATGATGATTTGCCATTGGCTCTGGTTGCAACATATGAATTAAGATCGAATGTTTTATACAGAAAAATTCAAAGACACTCTAAAACACGTTGTTTGCCGGTTGTTCCTCGATCTTTCCGCTGGTCTGTAATAAACCAAGTGCATGAGTCTATCATGCATTTGGGGTGGGAGAAAACGTTAGATAAGGTATATGATCACTACTGGTTTACTGGCATGGCAAAATACGTTCGTAGGTTTGTTGAGAACTGCATCACTTGCAGGGTGTCGAAATCCACGTCGGGAAAGACACAAGTTGAGCTGCACTCAATTCCGAAAATTAGTATTCCCTGGCATACGATTCATATTGACATATCTGGCAAGCTAAGTGGAAAGAGTGACCGCAAGGAGTATATTATCGTACAAATTGACGCCTTCACTAAATACGTTTACTTGTATCACACGTTTTCGCTTGATGCTAACACCTGCATCAATGCACTAAAATCTTCAATTTCCATGTTTGGAGTGCCAACTCGATTGATTGCGGATCAAGGAAGAAGCTTTACAGGTGCAAAGTTTGCGGAATTTTGTTCGTCGCAAAAGATACAACTTCATCTGATTGGTACCGGTGCAAGTAGAGCTAATGGCCAGGTTGAGAGGGTAATGAGTACACTCAAAAATTTGTTGACTGCTGTTGAAACAAGCTCTAGATCCTGGCAGGATGCGTTGGGGGAGGTGCAGTTGGCACTTAATTGTACGCTTAATCGGGTTACCAAAGCAAGCCCATTAGAACTTTTAATTGGTAAAGTGGGTCGTCCGTTGGGGTTGATCCCAATTAGCAACGAAGAAACCGAAATTGATCGGTCAGTATTGAGAGAGCAAGCAGCTAAAAACATGCAAAATGCCAGCGTGTACGAGAAAAAACGATTTGATGAAAATAAAGCTAAGGTAATTAGATTCAATGTGGGCGACTATGTATTGCTAAAAAACAGCGAAAGGCAGCAAACAAAACTAGATCCAAAATTTAGAGGCCCGTTTTTGATTACAGAGGTTTTGGACGGAGACCGATACATGTTAAAATCCACGAAAAACAATAGACATTATAAGTATCCACATGAAAGTTTGCGTAAGATGCCAGATGTTGAGATGCCAGAAGAGCTGGATATTGACAGAGAAGACTTAAGTTTGTCGAATGAGATTGTTGAATCAGACGAGGACAATCGTGAAGCCATTGTGTATGGTGATGGACGAGGTTGATCGTGAAGCTGTTGTGTACGGCGATGGACGAGGTTGATCGTGAAGCTGTTGTGTACGGCGATGGACGAGAAGTAGTTGTGTTTTCATTTAGTATGACAAAGTTCGAGCGATATGTTTGCTATAAGTTCCGTGAAGAAGTTTTAAATGCCAGCACAAGTGCAAGTTTTCAATTGACATGGTGTGCGGGGCATCGAATGAAATAAAGTAGTTGATAAAAAAAAAAAGTTAAGAAAAGAAGATTGAATTTGATATCATGGTTGTGTACCTTGATTTAAGAGTTGATATAAGACAGTTTAAGTAACGCAATGTAATTTGGTCGATCTAATCAAACACGGATAAATATTTTGTTTGAAATAATTTATAAAGAGAATGTGAAACTAGAGATTGTGTTTATGATCTAAGATGTTGAATCAAAATTATAATAAAGGAAATCAGACAAAGAAATGAGTTTTCTGTAGACACGAGGACGTGTGAATGTCAGAATGGCCGTGTCGGAGAATGTATTACGCGGTATTGGATTAGTCATGTCCACGTACTGTGTGGTAGTGAGATTTGCTGTTCGTTATATCAGCCCTGGTTTAGTGGGACTCAGTGTTTATGAACTGGAGTCGAGTGTGGCTCCGTATGCATTGCTAGTGTTGGAAAAGGAACGAATGGTCAAATGACAGTTGAAGTGTTGACAAACGCGCTCTTAAAAAAACGAACAGGAAGCTAGCAACACGGCTGCGGAGACTCGCTGCACTAACCGAAGAATAATTAAAACATCAAAGCTCAATTACACAAAACAATGGCTGATAATAACCAAGACGATGTCATCCTGAATGAAGGAGATAATATTTCCCCGACATATTTACATAGTTAAGTAATTTCATTTAAGGTGCAGCCTGCTTATTTATATTAATTTTTTTATTGAAATTATTAATTATTTTGTTTAAATTTGAATATTTTAATGCTATAAAAATTACTCATACGCCATGTGCAACCTTAGTACACAATATTGAGTTCTTTTGGCTTTTTCAGGGAGCAATGAATTAATTATAGTTTATTTTTAGTACAAATTTTATTTCTGAAATTTTGGGAATACGAATATAATATTTTTAGTTTCTCGCCACATAAATAAAGTTTTAATACTTTAATTTAAAAAAAAAACTAGCTAAGAAAATGTAGTAACATTGATAACATAAAAATTATTAATTAATATTTTAGTTTTTATATATTTTATTCAAATTATTATAAATCTTTTTTCAAATATTTAAACACTATTAAAATTGCTCATACGCCAGCTGCTTTTGATTTTTCGATCATTTTGTCGAGTGGTTGAATGAGTAAATGAATCAAGTTTGGTTTTTCTACAGCATGCACAATCTGCTAAGTTTTCCAATTCAAAACAATTAGTATTAGGTTTTATTTTTAAAAAATAGTTACATAATTAAGTATTTTCTTTTAAGATGCAGCCTGCTTAATTGTATTAATTTTTCTATTCAAATTATTAATTATATTGTTTAATTTGTAATAAAGTGCAACCATAGAAATGCATTTTTTCTATCTTATTTTAAGTAAATTTATTTTAATTTTGAAATTTCAGGATTTATTAGATTAAAATAATTATTTTAAATTTTAGTTTATACCTTATATACTTATATTTATTTATATTTTATTCAAATTATTGTGATGCTTTTTTCAAAAATTCAAACACTATAAGCAAAATAATGTTAAACTTTTAATTGTAATTTAACAAAAAGTATCCCTACTTGTAGCACAAGGAAATAGTTAATTAATTTTAATTTTTAATTTTGATATCTTTTTAAATATTTTATTTTTATTTACTTGTTTCTAAGCATTCCTAACGCTCCAGCATTTCTGCTTTAACATTGACGCGATAGTCACAACGTATTTAGTTTAATTTAAGCATGGTTTTTATGGCGATTTAAAAATAAAATTTTAACAATAAACATTTTAGAAATTGTCATTTAAATTATATTTATAACTAATCTAATATTTCTTTTTAAGAAGTTAAAACATTTCAGTTTAATTTTAATTTTAGTTATGTTAATTTAAATTATTAATATTATTCATTTTCACAATTATTATTAGATTAATAAATAAATAAAATATAAATTGCTCATACGTGAGTTGCTTTTGATTTTCAACTCATTTCTCGAGTGAATAAAAAGAAGAAAATGAATCAGGTTTGGTTTTTCTACTGCATACCCAATCTGCTGGCGGACATTGTGTGCCTGGTGATCCACGTCGTCGGCTCGCTGCACCACGAGGAGCCGCAGCCGCACAATTTGATATTCTGCGGCACGTTTGCCGCCTTCATATTGATTCCATCGATTCGCATGATGCGAATTCTGCTCGGACTCAAGACGCGTTTATATGCGCAGCTTTTGGTGGATGTCAGCGGCACAATCCTGCACTTCCTGTGCGCCCTATTGGCGCTGCATTATGCGGAGAACGATTTCCACTTGGTATTCATGGGGCCGCAGCAGGAGTTGGATCATCAGTACTTTGGCTATTGCAAGAAGCAGAGCATCGCCTGCATCATCGCTGGCGCTTTGTATCTGCTGCAATCGGTGCTCATATTCGACTTTATACAGAAGACGCCGCGCTTCGAGGACGAGAAGCCCATGAAGATAGTCACGGAGCCGCCGGAATGGGATGATAGCTATCAGAAGATGACCGTCGAGGAGCACGACAATTTGGCCAGAACACAGGCAAATGTCTATTTTCTTGGCCGACAGATCGATCATTGGCTGCGCATCAAGTCGAAGTGGTTTCGACAACTGGCCGGTGGACAGGAGCTCATCAACCACTCGGAACTGCCCCCCATTCTGAGAAGAGAATCATCGAGCAGAGATTCAAGCTATGGAACTGACGTCGATGTTGCTGACGATGATGATGATGATAATAATAATGATGACAATGATTTTGAAGTTGACAAGAGCATCACATCAAGGAAGGGCAGCCCGAGGCACAGCTTAAAGAGAGCCAAGACTAATTTCATAATCGAAACCGAGATCCAGCGGGAGTCGAGCTCATCTTCAACGGAGCGAACTACGCCAAAGCCTTCAGTCAGGCGTTGACTTTACTTGCAACTGATATTGAACCGAATATTTAAAATATATGTAATACTAGGGGGCTCCGCCCCCTGCTCGCTTCGCTCGCCAACCCCCGCTCGCTACGCTCCCAAAATTGAAAAGAAGGTCTTTTGTTTTCCAGCTTAACAAACTTAAACTGCTCGCTTCGCTCGCCAACACGCAGCTCGCTTCGCTCGCAAAAATTTAAGAGAACTTCTTTAGTTATCCGGTTTAACAAATGAATACAATATAAGGGGATCCGTCCCCTGCTCGCTTCGCACGCAAGATTGAAAAGAAGGTCCTTAGTAGTCCGCTTTAACAAATTTATATAATATAGCATGTTTTGTAAAAAAAACGGAAATATTCAACTTCCGCTGTCCGCGGTTTCAATGTTTCTTCTTGCTTTGGCTAAAACTCAGATTTAGTGAGTTGGCGGGAAAAATCCAGATTTGGCGGGAAAAAGCCAAATTTGGCGGGAAAAAGCTAAATTTGAGGAAAATTCAAAATTTAGCAAGAATAGTTAATGTGTGAGTTTTCTAAGAATATCTCATACAACAACAGAGTTTCTGATTCTAAAGGTTAACTTTCATCCGATTGATCCTATGGCAGCTATATGATATAGTCATCCGACTTTGACCAAATTTGGCCAGAATGTTAGAGACAGCCCCAAACATATAATCTGTGAGTTTGGTTGAGATATCTTAAGAAACAAAAAAGTTTTTCATACTAAAGGTTATTTTGCGTCCGATTGTTCCTATGGCAGCTATATGATATAGTAACCCGACTTTGACCAAATTTGGCCAGAATGTAAAAGACAGCCCCAAACATATAATCTGTGAGTTTGGTAGAGATATCTTAAGAAACAAAAAAGTTGTTCATACTAAAGCTTATTTTCATCCGATTGTTCCTATGGCAGCTATATGATATAGTAATCCGACTTTGACCAAGTTTCGTAAGAATGTAAAGGACAGTCCCAAACATATAATCTGTAAGTTTGGTTGAGATATCTTAAGAAACAAAAAAGTTTTTATACTAAAGGTCAATTAACATCCGATTGTTCCTATGGCAGCTACATGATATAGTCATCCGACTTTGACCATATTTGGTAAAGGACAGTCCCAAACATACAATCTGTAACTTTGGTTGAGATATCTTAAGACACAAAAAAGTTTTTCATACTAAGCAATTCTGTGACCTTTGACCTTGATTTTGACCCACTTACAGGTCGAATTTCGCAAAACACCGTCTTATTGCACGATGAAATTATCTCACCTACGTTGTGTGAAAATTTCAGCTTTCTATCTTTTACCGTTTGGGCTGCGCGTTGATTCTCAGTGAGTCAGTCAGTCAGTCAGTGAGTCAGTCAGGACAAAGAGTTTTATATATATAGATAGCATTTTTTGTAAAAAAATCGGAAATATTCAACTTTCGCTGTCCGCGGTTTTAATGTTTCTTCCTTGCAATTGAGCTTTGGCTAAAAGTCAGATTTAGTGATTTGGCGGGAAAAATACAGATTTGGCGGGAAAAAGCTAAATTTGGCGGGAAAAAGCTAAGTTTGAGGAAAAAGTCAAAATTTATCAAGAAGATTTAATCTGTGAGTTTTGTAGAATATCTCATACAACAACAGAGTTTTTGACTCTAAAGGTCATTTTGCATCCGATTGTTCCTATGGCAGCTATATGATATAGTCATCCGGCTTTGACCACATTTGGTCAGTATGTAAGAGACAGTACCAAACATATAATCTGTGAGTTTGGTTGAGATATCTTAAGAAACAAAAAAGTTTTTCTTACTAAAGGTTATTTTGCATCCGATTGTTCCTATGACAGCTATATGATATAGTCATCCGACTTTGACCAAATTTGGCCGGAATGTTAGAGACAGCCCCAAACATACAATCTGTGAGTTTGGTTGAGATATCTTAAGAAACAAAAAAGTTGTTCATACTAAAGGTTATTTTGCATCCGATTGTTCCTATGGCAGCTATATGATATAGTAATCCGACTTTGACCAAGTTTGGTAAGAATGTAAAGGACAGTCCCAAACATATAATCTGTGAGTTTGGTTGAGATATCTTAAGAAACAAAAAAGTTTTTCATACTAAGCAATTCCGTGACCTTTGACCCCGATTTAACCCACTTAGAGGTCGAATTTCGCAAAACGCCGTCTTATTGCACGATGAAATTATCTCATCTATGTTGTGTGCAAATTTCAGCTTTCTATCTTTTACCGTTTGGGCTACACGTTGATTCTCAGTCAGTCAGTGAGTCAGGACAAAGAGTTTTATATATATAGATTATATTACATATTATATATTACTAATATATCTATATGTAAAAAACTATTTGTCCTGACTCACTGACTGACTGCCTGACTAAGAATCAACGTGTAGGCCAAACGGTTAAAGATAGAAAGCTGAAGTTTTCACACAACATAGATGAGGTAATTTAGTTAATTTGGGTCAAATTATGAAAAACTTTTTCGTTTATCAAGATATCCCAACCAAACTCACAGATTATATGTTTGGAACCAGCTACATTTTCTTATCTACAGGTTAAGTTTGACATTGATTTTTTGAATATTTTAATAACTAGCATAAATAAAGGTGTTGCCACTTTTTCCACATTCAGATAATAACATTTTTTTTTTAATAAACTGTTCGGTTTTATTGGGCACACACTTAACCTGTAGCTGACTTTGCAATGTTGCCACCTGGTCACACAACTCTAAAAACATTGAACCTGCCTTTTGTGTTTATTAAAATTGACTTAAATATAATTCTAAACTATAAAAAGAAATATTTAACATGCTAAATATACTGTTATTTGCAGTGTTGCCACATTGTTATGCATGTCTGGCAGCATTGCTACTTATTTATTTTTTATTTTTCTAATTAATAGTTTGAGTATGCCTAACAATTGGCTCATACCTTCATTTGCAGCGTTGCCACCTGGTCACACAAGTCTGAAAGCATTGAACATGCTTTGTGTGTTTATTAAAATTGCCTTAAATATAATTTTAAATTATAAAATGAAATATTTAACATGCCAAATGTATTGTTATTTGCAGTGTTTCCACATTGTTATGCATGTCTGGCAACATTGAAAATGATTTATTTTTTATTTTTCAAATTAATAGTTAAACTTGATAATTGAAGAATTTAACTTGAAATATTTAACATGCTAAATGTACTGTTTTTTGCAGGGTTGCCACACTGTTATGCATGTCTGGCAACATTGAAAATGATTTATTTTTTATTTTTCAAATTAATAGTTAAACTTGATAATTGAAGAATTTAACTTGAAATATTTAACATGCTAAATGTACTGTTTTTTGCAGGGTTGCCACATTGTTATGCATGTCTGGCAACATTGGAAATTATTTATTTTTTATTTTACTAATAGTTTAAATTAATAGTATAAATTGAATTTAAAAAGTATATGCCTAACAATCGGCTCATACCTTCATTTGCAGCGTTGCCATCTTGCCAAATTTATTTAAAAAAAAATATCAAGAAAACGTAAATAAATATTTTTGAGTTCTCGGAATAAGGGTCTTGATTGGAGGACAATGCACGGCGGATGTGAACGAATTAAGCCATAAATAACTGAGCAAATATAATTCGAAAGAAAAATTTCTCGGAAATGTTGCTGGTATCCTTGACAATTATGGGTAAAAGTCAAAAAAGGTAAGTGAAAAGAGAGAAGAGAAGAAAGAAAAGCAGTTGATAAAGCGCCTAATGCTGTTAAATGTTAAACGTAGCTCATAAATACAATTGTTGGGCACATAGAAAATGCTCATAGAGCTGCTTTATAAGCTCTAATATTTAATATGCCAGCAAGTCAAGCATATTTCTATTTAAGTGTGCGTGTGTGTGTGTGTACATTTGTAGATGGAAACCCAAATTGCTGTCACATATCCATTTCATGCATTTGACTGCCCAAATTGTCAAGTTGACATGACAGTCAGCCTGAAATTAGAAATGCGCCAGCATTTAAACTTGCTCCAATATGCAAATGAATATGCTCAAAGAAATATTTGTATATAAACATATATACATATATATCTACAAGCAGGGAAAATACATAAATTTTTGCATGAATTTTATATTGTGCACAAGTTTGTGTGTGTGTGCGTTTTGAGGCCACAAAATGCTGTGATGACTGCATAAAATATTAAAAAATCTAATTTCCAAGTTTTCTTGCTTTTGCTCGTAGCAGCCACGCCCCCAAGTAGCCGCCCATTGCTGCGTAATTTGTATAAGCTTTTTTAAAAGCGCCAAATGCAAAAATCGCTGGCTGAATGTCGTCTCTCTGTCTGTCCGTCCCTCCGTCTGTCCGTCTGTCCCTCTGCTTCACTGTCAGTTAGTTTTAAATCTCTTGCAGCGCTGACAGTCGCTCTGGCACAAATGAAATAAAAATAAAAATATGCATGTTAAATAAAATGTCAACGAGAATGCCATTTAAGGGTGCATGAAGAGAGAGGGAGATGGCGAAAGAGAGAGAGGGCGGGCAACGCAAAGGGAATTCGCGTGTTGTAAACTGAGCTGGATTTATGTCAAGAAAGCCAAAACAGCAACAAAAGGCATTCAAAATGCTTATAGCTCGTCGTTCTCGTTCTCGTTCTCGTTCTTTTAAAACATGAAACCAAAAGCGAAACATAAAATACAAAAAAAGCGAAAGAAAAGTTATGAAAAATACTCGTACCTTGGTCAACTGGACTAACTGTTAATCAGTTGGCGTCAACTGTGAGGAAGGTCAACGACTCGACGTCCAGTTTTCAATCGCATTGCATTTTTTTTCTCAACTCACATTTAATGGCTCAAGTTGAATTCGTTTTGACTTGAGCCTTTAAGCAGCTTTGGAAGCACAGAAAAGCACATCATATTTTTATGTATTTATCGCATTGCATCGACAAGATTTTAAGCGCTTGAAGCTCATAGTTAATTCTAAGCAGCTTTCAATGTGCATAAAAGCTTTTGCTTACATAGGGAAGATAGGGAACGAGGATGTCTAAAAGCTAAACAAAAAAGTTGATATCTACATCTTTTATGGAATTGCATTTATTAGGAAGTTAAAAGCTGTTTTTCTCAGTAATTATAGTAGATCATGGAAAGCTCCTGAATATTTTTTTAAAGCTTCTTTAAAACCTTATCAAAGTTGCTTCTCTAAAGCTCCGCGGCGACTTGGCTTAAGTTACTTGAAGCTTTAAGCTCAAAGTTACTTTTAAGCAGCTTTAAAAGCACATAAAAGCACATCATATTTTTAAGTATTTATCGCATTGTATCGATAAGATTTTAGTCACTTAAAGCTCATAGCTAGTTCTAAGCAGCTTTCAATGGACATAAAAGCTTTATCTGAGTGATTGAAAGATAAGGAACGAGGATGCTTAAAGTAAACAAAAAAGTTGCTATATACATATTTAATGGAATGGCATTTATCAGGAAGTTAAAAGCTGTTTTTTCTCAGTAATTAAAGGAAAGCTTTGATAATATGTACAATAATTAAAGCATTAAGCTATAAGTTGGTCAATTACACTTTAAAAGCTGCTTAAAATTCATTAAAAAGCTGCTTAAAAACCATATAAAAGCTGCTTCTTTAAAGCTTTGTGGCAATTAGGCTTAAGTTACTTAAAGCTTTAAGCTCAAAGTTACTTACAAGCAGCTTTAAAAGCGCATAAAACTTTAAAGCAGCTTGCAATTAAATAAAGTGCACTTAAAGCTTTAAGCAGAAAGCTTTTACACTTTCACTTTGGGTAATGCTAATGTTATTAACTCATTTACAGTTGGTTTCATTGCGGAGTAAAATCAGTTGAGAGTCGTAGCTTAAAGCCAACAATTGATTATCCAGCTGGCGACTTCAACTTGTGCCACATGTGCTGCACTTCTTACTATATTATCGTTCTCTCTCTCTCTCTCAATCTCCTTCTCTTTCTCCATTCTTCTCTTATATTTGGTCGCTGTCCGTCTTCATTCAGCGTCATCCATCTTTTGTGTGCCAAATGGCACTCGGCAAAAGTTGCTGCAACCACTTCCGGCAATGCGATGGACTCTCTTGGCCAAAACCCTTTACCAACTCAATTGCAGCTTTTGTTTGTTGTTGTTCTCTCTCTCTCTCTCTGTCTATCCCTGTCTCTCTCTGTAATTGTGTGTGTGTCTTGCTTTAATTGAATTGCCATAAAAACGCGGCACAAATTATTGACTTGAAGTGGCAGCTAGCCAGCATATTTTTCAGCTTTTTGCTGCCATCTCTTTCACTCTGTCTGCCTGTCTCTGTCTGCCTGTCTCTTTCGCTTTTTGTTGGCAGCCACGAAAATTTTACCATAATTTGAGTGGCCTGTGTTGCTTCAAGGAGTTTGTCGAGCCAAAAAGCTCCCTAAAGTTTTCCATCAAAACGTTTAGAATGTTTTTTCCTGTTGCCTGTCGGCGTACACACATTTCTTTTTATCCCACATGCTCTCTCTCCCTGACTCACTCACTTCTTGTCTCTGTCTACACGCATTTTGCTATTGTTCAAGTTTGATATTGCTACCGTCCTGCCCTCGCAGCCTCCACCTCGTCAAGCGCCCCTCGCTTGCCCTAACCTACTTTTTTGGCTTTTTTCTCAATGTTGGCTTCTTTTCAGCGCTTCATTTTAGTTGTTTTTGTTGTTGCTGCTGTTGTTGCTGTTGTTGCTCTTATTCTTCTTTCTGTTTCTTTTTTTTTGACATAAATTTGAAACTTTTCAGTTTTATTGTTGTGGACTCGTTGGCAGTAATGGATTTCAAATAGAGTTACTCATGGGTAAAATGTTTCATACTTTGGGGTATTAGCAAATCTGCCACGATGATGACGACGACGATAACGACGAGTCGCATTAATATTTAATATGTATGTGTGTATGTGTGTGTGCTTGTATGTGTGACTTTAGCATATGCACAACTGTACTTTTACGGATTCTTTCTTTGGCATGTTTCATTCCATTTCATTCCAATACCTAACATTAATGTACTCACAACTGTACTTGCGCTGTAACTTATTCCTTCTCATAATGTTTCATTCCATTTCATCTTATTAATGGCAATAGAAAGTTGAATAAAAGTGAAAAGTTTAGCAAAAAAATTTTGAAATTTCGAAAATACAAAAATTATTATAATAAAATTAAAAAATCTTAAAAGAAAAATGAAATTAGAGGCCAAATCATGCTTGAAATTTTATTTCAAATTAAAAATCTGTTTAGTTTTGATAAAGTTATGAAAATTTGAATTTTAATAAGACATCGAAATCTATTTGTATTCTTACTTCTTTATTTTCTTCTTTAGCATATTTCATTAATTTTAATATAGGAAGTATCAAACTTCTTCATGTTTCATTCCAATTCATTCCAACCATTCGCAGCTGAACTTGCTCATATATCATTTCTTCCTTCTCAGCGTGCTTCGCGTTTCATTCCATATCATACTTTTTATAACACACAAAACTTGAATTAAAGTGAAAATTTGTGATTACAAATTTTGAATTTTCGAAAATACAATACATTTTATAGGAAAAATTAATTAATCTTGAAAATAAAATGAAGTGAGAGGCCAAATCATGATTTAAATGATATTCCGCTTGAAATTCTGTTTATTTATTTATTTATTTAGGGTCAACTAAGTACAGTTGACCCAAATTAATGTAAGCATTTAAGGAAAAGCTAAGTATTATAAAAAATTAAGTAAAATTAAATTAATAAAAATTGAATGAAAATGTAACTGAAATGATAAAAGATTAAGAAATTAAAAATCTGGGGGCATTCTAAATTTTTGAAATGATCCAACATTTATTGCAAGGATTGTTGGATTATTTTAAAATCTTTAACTTTAGTATTGTTATAAAAGCTTGAATTTAAATAAGACATCTAAATTCATTTGTATTTTTACTTCTTCATTTTCTTCTTCAACAGATATATAGCAAGTATCAAACTTCTTCATGTTTCATTCCACTTCATTCCAATAAGGCATATTTTTGCATTTAGTTTTTTGACGCTTTATTTTATCTTTAGTCAATTGGATTTTTTTTTTCCATTTAACATATGTCAAGTGAATGCAACTGAACTTGCAGCTTCCTTTTTTTTTTGTATCTTTGGCATGTTTCATTCTATTTCATTCCATTCTATTCCGTTTCGCTTTGTTTTGCATTTACTGCTGCTTTTGAGAGTTTCCCATTTGCCATTTGCCGTTGCCGTTGCATACTTTTGTGCGCACTAAAAGCCTCGAGTTATTTGTTGCTGCCTTTTGGTCTGCTAATGCACATTTTATTGAAATAAATTCCGTGCTCACTTGAAGGCATCTGCCTGGTTACTGCTGCTGCTATTGGTCGTGGTCTTGGTCTTGTTCTTGGTTTCAGTTCCAGCTCCTGTTCCTGTTCCTACTCCTTCTCCTGTTTCTGCTCCTACTTCTACTTCTGCTTCTGCTGTGGCACTTGGTTCGTGTTTTGTGGCTGCTTTTAGCTGATTTTATGGCCTTAAGAGGCGTCCGCTGCGGTTGCCAGCGTTGATTTGCTGCGGTCTACATACAGCCCAGGGGCCAGTTTATGGCTTCAACTTGGCTCGAACAGCTTAAAGACGCTACAAAAGCAGCTACAGCTAAAGCAGCCGCCCAATTGCAGGCGGCACTTAAAAATGCAAATGATATATCCTTTTTTTTTTTGTTTTTTAGCTTTAGATTCAGCTTTAGCCAGAGAGAGATTCAGCTAGAGTTTCAGCTTCAGCTTTAGCCAGAGCTTCTTGCTTAAGTGCTAAGTTAAACGATGCCCCAAAGTATTTATGCAATGCTCTCTCTCTCTCTCTCTCTCTCTCTCGCTGTGCTCGCTGCGCCTGCATTTTTAATTACGCACAGCAAATCGGTGCAGATAACTGCTGTCACTTTCCCCTGCCACTATCTCTATACTTTTCTCACTCTCTCTACTTTTTTATGGATGCTCCTAAAAAGTAAATCTCCAAATTTCAATAATACTTTGTGCTGTTTATTGCTTCATTTTCAGTAATATTAGATGTGTCTCATTCAGTTGCATCATTTTTAATTATAATTTATTTTGTAATATGAATAAATATACATTCATTTTTTAATCTTAATGTTTAATTTTAAATTAATTGTTGTGTCGGCTGCTTTTAGCCTGAAAATAAATAAATAAATAAATAAATATTGGCGAATTTTAAGTGAAATAGAATTTGTTAAATTTTGAACTATACATATTGATTAAAATATAGGTTTTAAATCTAAATAAGTTACACATATTTTACTATTGGCGAAATTGTAGCGAATGCGCTTTGTTTAATAAACTTATTTTGAATGATGTATGGATTTAATTATCTAAATTTTTTTTCAATAAATGAATTGGCGAAAATCTCTAAAGAGACTGGCTTAAGTTGTTTAAGAAATTAAACAAATAAATAATGCCGAAATTGCAGCGAAAGTGAATTAATATAAGTAAACTTTTGAAAATTCGCTAAATTGTTGTCTCAATCATATTTAAAAGCACAATTATTACTGGTTTTCATACAAGAAGTAGAAAAAATAGATGCAACTTTTAAATTAAATTTATAATATATTTTTATGATTTTTTGAAAAATTTTCCGTAAGCTACATTTTGTATAAAATGGAGAAAAAAATGGAAAAAGTAATTTTTAGCAATTTTAAAAAAATCAAAAAAAAAATACTAGCAAAGAGATTTTTGAAAATTTTTGAAAATGCATACACTATTCGAATTTTTTGTAGAATTTTTTTGCATCCCAAAATTTTTTTTTTAAATTTAGGATAAAAGTTGAAAAATTTGATTTTTACAGAAACTCAACAATTGTCAAGTAATTTTCAATATTTTCAAGTTATAAGTTGATACAACATTAGTTTTCTGTAAATACTTTTGATAAGGTTTGTATTTTAGTTAGTTGTTATTAAAGTTTTTGAATAAAGTTGCTTTTTGTGCTGGTTGAAATAAGCTGTGAGCCACTGTATTTAAGAATAAGACTTATATATAGCCAAATTCATTTGAAAATCATCACTTAAATCACAATCACTGATGGCATCTCTAAGAACTGCTTTCATAAATTGGCGAAATTGAGGTGAAAGCGATTTGCCCAACATATTTCAGAATATATTTGCCAGAGTACATTTTATCTCGCGCCCAATTTGGTGTCAAAATCATAATTTAGAACACAATCGCCGATGGTATCTGTGGAGGCAGCGTATGTGGGCCACATTTCCGGCGGCCCGAACGCGACGTTGGCGCTTTTTAATGGCTTTGTCTTTTGGCTGGCAGCCCAACTGTCCACCTGTCCACCTGCCCGCCTGTCCGCCTGTCCACCTGCCCGACTGAATGTCGGCCTACCAGGTGTGTGCATAAAGTGGGCGTGGCTGCATTTCAGTGTCATGCTGGCATTTAATTTCACTCACTGTGAAAATGTTTTATGTCTTGGGCAAACACTTGTCCCGCTCTTTTCACTCTCCCTCTCTCCCTCTTTCTTCGTGAAACACTCGCTCAAGTGAATTTTATGCGCCACACGACATTTTTGCAGCTGGCGCTTTGCATTTTTCTGTGCTGCCAACTTTGGCGAAAGTGAAAGCAAACGAAGAAAAGGCTAAAAAAAAAGAAAAATAAAAGTACAAGAATAACGACAACAAAAGCAACACACACACACACACAGGTGCAAATTTTATGTGCACATTTCACACCTGCAGCGACACACACACACATACACGTGGAGTGTAGCGTGTAAAAATTTGCTACTTTAAATGTTGGCCAAGAGGGAAAAGTGATGAAGGTGTTAAGAGAGATGGGGCAAAGGGGCAGCTTGGTGGTTATGGCGCCAAAGTGCTGCAAAATCACAACACAAAAGAATTCAATCAGCAGTGCTTAGCTGGTAGCCAGGCACACACACAGTAACACACACACACACACACACACACACACACACACACATGTTTTACATGGCAGCCATTGCAGCTGCGGTTAACAGGCCAAGCGTAATATAAACTTGAGCTCAAAAGCGAGCTACGTTGCAGGGGAAAGCGAAAAAGGGGAACAAGAAAGGGCAGCTACACTGAGAAAAAAATGCATAATAAATCTTGATTCATTTATTTATTTATTTATTTATTTAGTTATTTATTTATTCATTAATTCATTAATTTATTAATTTATTAATTTATTAATTTATTAATTTATTAATTTATTAATTTATTAATTTATTAATTTATTAATTTATTAATTTATTAATTTATTAATTTATTAATTTATTAATTTATTAATTTATTAATTTATTAATTTATTAATTTATTAATTTATTAATTTATTAATTTATTAATTTATTAATTTATTAATTTATTAATTTATTAATTTATTAATTTATTAATTTATTAATTTATTAATTTATTAATTTATTAATTTATTAATTTATTAATTTATTAATTTATTAATTTATTAATTTATTAATTTATTAATTTATTAATTTATTAATTTATAAAGCTACTTAATTAATATGAATAATATAAACATTTAAATTTAACTAGCTTAAAGAATAAAAAAAAATTAACATTAACATTTATTTAACTTTATTAAACTATTTGTCCCTTTCAAATTTGCATCAGATTTATAAAATTACAATGGGTAAGTTTCAAACTCCGTTTTAATGTAGACATATTTGTATTAAAATGAATTCATTTTTCATTTCACAAATTCATTTCATATGACATCTTGTTATTGTTATCAAATAAGTTACAAATTGTACTAACTTTAAATATTTCAAATTAAAATAACGTTTATTTGTTTAAAACTCCAAGTAAATACTATGCATATTATATACAAGAATAAAGACTCATCTGTACATATTATGAACATATAAATATTAAAGTGATATAAACTTCTAAATCATATTAAATACAATATCCTTTATTATAGAATTCTATTGGTTTTATTAAATTATTATGAAAAAATAGCTTTAATTTAAAGTTTAAAAAAAATGAAATGAAACATAAAAAAAAGACTTTGTTTTAATTTTTAAAATTGCTTCGAAAAACATATTTATTTTTGCTTTTATAGTTATTACTTAATACCTATTTTGTCACGTTTCATAATTAAAAAAAAAGCAACGAAATTCGATATTCATACGCAGTATTTAACTACATTATTAACAATTTGTTTCAAATGTCAAAATGACTCTCGTATTTTTTATTTTTTTTAGATTTTTAAATTTATTAAAAAAAATTACAAGTAAACCATAAAAATCTTTAGTTTTAAGTTCAAAATGAATATAAATTTAATACGAAATATATTTAATATTAATAGGGTTTAATTAACTTGTGCAACATTTAAAATGATTTAATTTCAAGTGTTTTAGTTTTTAAGTCAACAACACATTTTGGTTTTTTGAACAGTGTAAGGAAAGACGAAATATGTGCGCGATGTATGCATATATGTGTGTGTGTGTGATGTATTTATTTGCGTGTGTGTGTGTGTTTGTGCTGTGTATGTTTGGTCCATGCGTGGCATTTATTTTTGCATTTTAAGCTTAACAGCAGAACGCCTCTGTTGATGGCGACGACGTAGCTCAAAACCGGAAATGCACACACACACGCGCATATAAAGCCATACACATCAATAAGCACACTCACACAAACACACACACACACACATACACACACCTTAAGCTGCTCGAAAGGGCAGCTTTTAAAACTTGCAAACAAGGTGCCAATGTGGAAAAGCCGCCAACTCGGAAAGGGGCAAGAGGAAAAAGCAATGCCAACAGTTTCGATTTGTGTTTGCTCAATGCTCATTGGTTTTTCCACTTTACCCATTTTGCAATTTAACATTTGCCATTCTCTCATTTTGATTGCAATTCAACAAAAATGGGTATAAATAAGAAAGCCACTTATAAAGCAAAGTCTCAAGTGACTTTATAACAATTACGATTCCCAACTTTATTCGTTGCCTCTTTGAGACTTAAGCATTGCCAACTGCACTTGATATAGAGCAACTATATAAAGATAACAAGCGTGTGAAATATTAAATAATATTCTGTAGTTTGTCCTTTAATTTCTTGCCTTTCCTTTTATTTTCTTTAGCTGTTTTATCGCTTTGTTCAAGCGTGAACTGCGAACTTGTCATAAATTTGCGGACTGTCAATTTCAATTAAAGCCTTGATTATTTATTGCCCATATTCGTACTTATGCTTTTGCCATGCAGTAAATTCTTGTTGGTAAATAAATTTAAATATTTGCCGTATACAACAGTATTTAATTGGGGTCGACTTTTAGTTATGTGGGCCAAGAGGTGGAGAAAAAAAAACCATTTTATTTATTTTGCCTTAATGAAGCGAATTTCTGCAACTGATAAACAAATATGAGAGCAGCAACAGCTGGGAAAATTCCAACTCCAAACTATATGTATGTAAAACTAAACGAATTCACGTGTTCAAAATGGGCATCAAGAAATTTTCTATCTTTCTTTTCTTTTCATTTCTTTTTACTCACTTTTGGCCTGCGGCTCATTTGCAGCTAAAACCAAATTATATGCTTCTTGTCAGCGCTGTTGCTGTTGTTTTTTTTATATTCTTTTTGTTAAAAGAATTTTCCATTTTTTATACCTACTAATTTTCTGATACAAACGAAATGTATGTAATTTCCCTGGAGCCAAATTGACATAAGCAAACGTAAAAACCGCCAACAGACATAAATGACAATCAACTCGGCCTGACAGACTGAAGAGTGTAACAGTGGGCGGGCAAGGGGCGTGGCAAGAGCCTGGCTTCAATCATTACTCATCATCCATCAACGTTGCAAATTTTCTTTCATTTTTTTTTGCATTTTAATTTTTTTGGCACGCAAAAATTGCAAAAAAAAAAGCGAAATAAAAATAAATGTAAATGAAAATGAAATGAAAATGGTTGCTGTTGGCAATTTTACAGCCTTTTTGGCCAAATTGTTGGACCAGACAACGCTCGAGGGGGGGTCAAAGGGGGAAACTAATTCGTGCATGCGATGCGAACGGAGTATAAATTATCATCATGGAAAACAAGTGCAAAATGTCATTTATCATATTTTTCGGTACAACGGCAGCAAAGCGACAGCAGCAGCAATCACAGCACAAATACACACACACACACACACACACACACACATTCCAACACACATATATATATGCACACACATACGTTTGTCTTTAAAAATTCCCGCAGTTTTCGCCGCATTTTTGCCTAATTTCATTTTTATACGAGTATCTTAACAAAAAACTGCAGTCTAAAAACCAATTCTTAGCAATTACATGAATTGTTATTGTTGCATACTTTTTGGGGCCAAGCGTGTGTGTGTGTGTGTGTGTGTGCGTGTAAATATGTTAGTTAACTGGAACACATTAGCTAATGAAAACACTGGCAAAAAGTACAAATTTTAAATGCACAACTTGAAATGGAAATCGTGCTAGCAAAAAAAAAAAATAGTACAAGTAGAAATGCAAGAGCTTAGAGTGTTGAACGACAAGCAGATACCCTCTAAACAGTTGCATACACCTATGAATATAATTAGTAATATTTAAATAAATAGTAGATTTTATTTAAATATAAAAAATAAATCAAATAATTTTTTATCTGTACAAGTACAAGAGAAATGCAAGAGTTAAGAGTGTTAAACAACTAGCAGATACCCTGTAAACAGTTGCAAACATCCTTTAATGCATATCTTTTTTAGTCATGAAATAGAAATTAATTGTAGATATTTCTTAAAATATTAAAAATGAATATAGTAATTTTTTATCTGTAAAAGTACAAGTAGAAATGCAAAGGTATAAAATTTGAACGACAGTTGCAAAAATCCTTTGATGCACATCTTTTTAAATCATGAACTTTTTAGATCATAATTATTTGAATATAGTTATAAATTAATTGTGGATTTTTCTTAAAACAATAAAAATATATCAAATAATTTCTTATCTCTGTTTAAGAATTATGAAATAATATTGAAAATAAATTATTAAATATTTAAAAAATATTTATGTTCTAATTATAACACCCCTTAGTCCATTTGTGCTTGTTACAGGGTATGATTACACGATTTCTAGCTGCTTTTCAACAACAAAATGCGACAAGTTGAACCAAAAAAATGATTGTGGAATTTTGTACCATTTTTTGTCAACTTTTTTTCCTACGTTTTTTCATACGAATTTTTTCCCAGGAATTTCGTTCAACTTTTTGTTTTTTCTATACATATATATATATATATATTTTTGGTTTGGCATGCGCGATGACAAATTTACAAATGTTTTGCCGTTTTCTAGGTCACACTTAATTTTTATTTTATTTTCAGCAAATATTTCTTTCTATTGGTTTGCCTTTTTTTGTGCAGTTGTTGTTGTTGGTTGTGCCACAAAAGGCGGCACATGGTGTGGGCGGGTCACGGGTGTTGGTCGTGTTTTCTCTTTGGTGGGTCTTGGCTCGTTGCCTGTCAACTTCATTAACATTTTTATGATGCGCCTTGGCGACCGCACTGTGATCTGGGCAAGGAAATCCTCCCTTATACCCATACCCTTCCCTTCTCTGCCCCCTTCTCCTTGTTGTGGCTTCCTAGAACTGGCATCCAGCAATTCTTAAGGCCGCATGCCAAATGTTTTGTTGTATTCCTATTTGTTGTTGTCACACGCAGCCTTGGCGCTTTTTTTTTTTTGTTTTTTATTTTTCTGCGCTCACGCTATTATAAAGATTTTTTATCTAACTGCTTTTTGTATTCTAGCCCAGTAGTCCAGAGAATAAGCAGACTAATGAGTTTGTGGCAAAGACTGTGTATTTGTATTAATTACTGGACTTTAGAAAATAAAGTGTAAGACCTACGAAATTTTGTTAATATACTTCTATGATGTATTTGGAATTTTTCACGGTATAAATGAAAACAAGAAAATCTAATATACGCTAGCAGCTATCATAAATTTGTTTATTAACTTTTTTTTTTGTTTACTATAATTTTAATTTGTATTTTACATAAAATTGAATTTTTTGTTTGTATTTTTTTTTTTTTTTGACTGCAAAAACTAAATAAATAAAACAAAGTTTTGAACTGTAATAAACATTTATTTCAGCATTTATTTAGCATAAAAACTAATTATATCATTTTATTATGTAAATATATACAGTTATTTTAAGAAGAAGCAAGCATTTTTTATAGTTTCAACTGGAAAATCTAATATTTGCAAGAAAGTATCATAAATTTGTTTATTTAATTTTTTTTTCATTTACTAATTTTTAATTTAATTTTTATTTTTCATAAAATTTTAATTTTTCTTTGTATTTGTTGTTTTTTTGACTGGAAAATTAAATAAATAAATTTATAGAAAATTGTAAAGCTGTGATAAACATTTATTTCAGCATTTATTTCGCATACAAATTAATTATATTATTTAATTATGTAAATAATTATATATAATAATTTTAAGAAGAAGCAAGAATTTTTTTATATTCATTTTAATAAATAAATAAATATATAGAAAATTTTTAAGCTGTGATTAACATTTATTTCAGCATTTATTTAGCATACAAATTAATTATATATTTTTATTATATAACTATATATATTAATTTTAAGAATAAGCAAGCATATTTTATACTAGTTTCTAAAAATGCATTTGTATTTTTTATATTTGTTTTTAATTGCATATAATTTAAGGTAATTTAATCGAACGACTGCCAAGTTTCAGCTACTGGGGACCCAACAGTCGATTAGCTTAACTTGTTTAATTTTTTCTGTGTTCTTTGCAAGCAGGACGAGAGCAAGGACGAGGCATTGTCCAGGCAGTAGCTGCGACGAGGTGGTGGAGGGGGGGTTGATAACAATGTCAGCGCTGTCCTTCGTGTCCTTCGTGGCACCTGAGCCATGACCAAAACAAAGCCATTACAGTTATTTGTTCGCTATGCTGCGCTCTCTTGTAATTTACACAATAAATATATATGTATATATACAAAAGGACTCGACCTACCAGGCGACCTGCCGCGACCTCAAGTGGAATGCGCGAATTGTGTAAGGCAAATCAAAGTGTGGGAATGGGAATTCGTAGTCGTAGTCGCAACTTGAAGCTCATGGCTGCCACAGATCCATGATCCGATCCGATCCGTTGCATGACTCCCACAACACATGACACTACTCTTATTTGCGCAGCCTATTGAAAGGATACACCACACGAGGATACACAGATAGAGGCACGAGTCCTGCAGCTCAACATATTTCAAAAGGAGTCGAGAGTTGAGTTGACTTCACTTTGAACTGTGTGTGTGTGTGTTTTTCTTTGCATTGTCATTTTGCTTTATTTTCTTCCTTTTAGTATTTGATTTTCTTTCACTACTTTTATTTTTTTTTCTTCTTTTTTGTGTGTGTGTTTGCCTTTTGTCTTCTAGCTAAGCGTTTTGGCTGCAATCACGACTTTTCCGCAGATTTCGAGTGCAGTTTTTTCCCTCCTCCTTTTTGCCATTTTTTTTCAGCTCCCTCTGTATTTGCTGCTCAGTTTTTGCTCAACTGTTTGCCCAGAGACAGAGCGCAAAAATGCAGACGATGACAACTACAACGATATAGGGGCTAAGTGGAGAAGAGGTAGTTAGTAGAAGAGGGGAGGGGAGTTAGAAGAATGGGGCTTGCCTTATAAGAATGGCAATGACTTTGGGTAATGTTGATGCTGCTGCAGATTGTTCGCAAGTGTCAATTGTTTTCGGCAACTTCTGTGGCGCTTTGGCAACTTTGTGTGGCACTCAGCTTGTGGCACTCAGCTTGTGGCACACAGCATACTAGTACAGCTGAAGACTCTTAAATGAAAATAATGCAGCTTATACTTATATCAAAAAGGATTGTGGTACACTTACTCTCACCACCTCCCTTCTCACTTCTCTCTACACAATGCACAATGGAACTCACACTCAAATCGACCCAATCGAGCATTAAATCAAGACTCTCCATTTTCGGTCAAAACTAGGGCAAGTCTGCATTGTGCTCAACTCTGAATGTGTTGGGGTTGACTCAATAAAATAATATATATGGAAATACTTAAGGGAAATAAGACTTCAAAATATAAATGGCGCATGGTATCTCACACAAATTACAAATATTTTTGCATGCATAAAAAAATACAAAGACAAAATTTAAGGTAATCAAAATAAAGATACAAAAAAAAATTTTAAGGAAAAATTTATTTCCTTTTTATTACGTATTTTTCAGAAATATCAATCTGCTTTCGGTTGAATTTACTATTGAATATGCTCGTTTTTAAAATATATTTCTTTTATTTCATGTGCCCAACTTAAATTTTTTTTCCAATTTTTTCAATAAAAAAAATAAATGCATAAAGGAATTTTCCTAACTTTTTCTAATTGTTTCTAGATATGGGCTTGATCTTAAGTTAAACAAATAGTTTTTAAATTTGAATACAGATATTTCAACATGTTTTTTAACCAAAAACTTGTAAGTTATATTTACACAGAAACTATTTATAAACATATGTATGAAACTATGTTTAAAAGTGAATAACTGGCAAAAGCAACACTGGCGCCACCTGGTGACTGTATTTTGAAATGTGTGCGTGCCAAAGAGAATACATATTAAGTTATCTCAGTCAGTCGGAATCATAGATCACTCCCAACTGCAAACATTTGATTTGCAACAATTTTATATCTGCCCAAAAGTATGCTACACTTTTTGTACAGGGCTTAAGTTGAAAGTAAAATTGAAAACATGTTCAAATATGACATTCAGTGAGAGACTTGAACATTCAAATTGGTTTAGTTTATAGAGAGGAGAGTCATTTTCATTTGTTTGCTTTGATTTGCACCCATTTTTCACAGTGTATTAAGTTTTAATAACATAAAGCAGTTTCTTTGAGCACTTTTGGGGGACTTTGGCGCTTAATCCAATTAGGCAACAAGTTTTTGGCCTTTAAGTAGTTAATTAGCTTGCCTCACAATGTTTGGTAGCCTTGCATTTGGTCGTTTTGAGTGCAACTCTGCCACAAATGTTCGCTCAATATTTCAATTTCACGCTACCAATCAATGCGACCCCTAAAAAACCAATGAGAGCAGCCCCCTGTGCCCCGCCCACTTCGCCTATTAGCATGCTTAGCCCGCAGGGCAGCCCCCTCTGGTCTAAAGCTTTGCATGCCTCGCATGCCACGGCATAGTTAAAAAAAAATAAGAGAAAAAAGCAAAAGAAGAAAGGTCGAAAAAATAGAGAAATTTCCAATAGTTTTTTACTGGTTGCGGCTGCTCTTTGCTGTTGGCCAAAACATTTTTTTAACGCCAAACCCCAAAACATCAAAAAGCGAATACGCCAAAGCACACATTTAGAAGGGGAAGAGAGAGGGGAGGAGAGCGCCAGAGCAAGACATATGTATGGGTAACCACGTTCACATCCTGGCCATCATCCTGGCCAGCATATTGGCCGCGAAGACCAGCAGCGTTTGGCATTTAGGTGAAGGTTGCATGCATAGAAAATGCCACTGATAAATTTGTGCATGCCGCGCATAGATTTCCACGCATCGCAGTCAAGTACACTCAGAGAATTTGAGCAGAGATAGCTACAATAAATACAATCAAGTTAATTTTTCTTTTAAAATTTGAATTTATTAAAATTATATCGCAGCCAACTACACTCAGAGAAATTAAGCAGATAAATACAATCAAGTTAATTTTTCTATATAAAACTTGAACTATATCATGTTAAAATTTAGAATGCCCATATATTTTTCATATTTAATTTCGATTTTCAATAACACTTTCAATTTAATATTAAGTTATTATAAACAATTTTGCAATTTAATAATTTAATTTAATACCAACAAAAATCATTAAAAATGGCAAACAATTTTGTTATTTTATTTTAAATGAAAAATTTAATATTAAATATAAGTATTTTGGAGCGTGAAATAAACATTTTGTATATTTATAGATAAAATATAAAATTTTTTAAGGGTTACACATTTTATATTAATTAATTCCATATTTAATGCAAAATCAGAGAAAAAATATGATTAGATAAAATTGTAAAATTACATTTTATTTTATTCAGCTATTAATTTAAATTTTAAATAATTTAATTTAGTTGTGATATTTTCTTTTTGTATTTTTTTTCTAATTAAATTTAAAATTTTAAATAATTTCTTGCTGTCATCTTTAGACAAATTAATGAATATTAAATAATTAAATATAATTCTAAAATTACATTTTAATTTATAAATTTTTTTATTTAAAGTTTAGAATTTTATGTGTATTTTTTTATTTCTTACTAAATGTTATATTCTCAATAATTTCTAGCTGTCATCGTTAGACAAATTAATGAATATTAAAAATGTTAGTCCATTTTTTCGCTAGGTGTAGAAAGACGTAGTCTCTGGCTTTGGAAAATGCGGAGATTCGTAGAAAGCGTCGAAGTCATGTTGAGACCACGTTCAACTTAACCGCAAATATGAGCGCTATGTGGGCGTGCCCTTTGTAGTTGAGGCTGTGACTTCACATCCTCCTCCTCCTCCTTCTCCTTCTTCTTTTTCTACTATGCAGAGCACAGCAAAAATCGGTGAGGAATGTATAAAGCATTGGCGTCTAGATGCGAAAGATAGAGATAGAGAGAGGCAGAGTAAATATATATATATATAGTAAAGAACCTGCACTCTGATTAACTTTATGAGCTACGTGCGGCGTTTTAATAGTAAAAACGGGGCCCGTTTTCGAATTTGCCTTATCACGCATACGCCCCATTGCACCATGACCTCGTCTCAAGTGTAACATTTTGTGTGGCTCTCTCTCTCTCTGTGTGTGTGTGTGTGCAGTTGAAAATTTATGCAGCTGCCAGGATGCGAGTCCTGGACGCTAGCTGGCATTTTATTTTATTTTATTTGCATTAATCACGTCGCCTGCGACGCTATTGAAAAATATATTTGCCTGCTGGGAAATTTCGCGCCTTGACTGCCTTTCTGCTCCCTCTCTCTTACACACTCTCTCTCTTTCTCGCCTTTTCGCTGTCGTGCAAGGACATGGACATGGACACGCAGCAGGACGAAAAGCAGCACAGAACACGGAGCACAGAGTCTTGGCAAGTGCATACGTTTCGCTTTGGCTGTTAATGTGAAAACGATGGCTCAGGTTTTTTGGCTGCCAGCAACGAAAAGAAAAAGCTCGCCAAAGATACAATAAAATACATTCAACTACTACAACTACAACTTTATATGCGAGTGCATGAATAAGTACATATATATGCACATATATATATTCAGATATACATTTATATATAGTACACATCTCTCTTTAGAATGTACTTGTACTTGTAGTTGCATTGTACACGATTTTCTCCAGCGCCAGCTGCAAATATTGTAGCAACATTTTTATTGAGGTTTTGTCTGTTTGCGCAACAAAAGCAAAAGACGTTCAGCGGGGGAGCTATTACTCTTCTTCTTCTACTTCTTTTTTTTTTTTTGTATTATTCCTTTCATTTCATTCTTCAGATTTTTATTTTTTTTTATCTTACTCTCTTTCATTGGGGTTTTTTTCATTTTCATTTGGGTTTTGGTTTTGGCTTTGGTTTGGTTGCTTCGACGTCGTCGCCTTGCATAATTTCAATGTAAAATTGCTGCAATGAAACTTGCACTGGAAATGCATTGAGGCGCAGGCAGACACACAAAAGCCAACGCGCCGTATGCGCAATTATTTAAAAATGACGCTGAGAATGCGGCGCTCGGAGTTTTTGTTGAGTGCTCGGCTAACGCAATGCTCTGCCAACACTTGTGTCTGTGAAAGAGAGCTGGAGTATCGCTCTAAATATTATTCACACAATATATCAACAAATAAACGAGACAAGTGAGAGAAAATGACACTAACTGAAAATAGTTTTGTTGAAGTTTTTATCATATAAGTGCAATCGAAAATAGCTAAAAAAAATTTTCAAATAAAATATATATAAATATGATTCCAATAAATACTATTAAGTTTTAATTTGAACGGAAAGGCAAACAAGTTTCAAAGTTGAATTAATACAAAATGTTTTTTTATTGAAGTTTTTATCAACTAAGAGCAATTGATAAACGATAAACAATATTTTAAATAAAATATATAAATATGATTCTAGTAAAAACTATTTAATTTTAAATTTAACTAAAAGGCAATCATGTTTCAAAGTGGAATAGATCTAAATGCTGTTTTTGTTTAATTTTTTATCAACTAAAAGCAGTTAAAACTTGTTAAAACTTGTCAAAAATATTTGAAATAAAATATATATATATGATTCCAATAAATACTATTTAATTTTTAATTTAACTGCAAGGCTAACAAGTTTCAAAGTTGAATTATTACATAATGCTTTTTTGTTGAATTGTTTATCGACTAAGAAGAATCGAAAATAGCTAAAAAATATTTAAAATAAAATTTGTAAATATGATTCTAATAAATTCTATTTAATTTTTAAATTAACCGAAAGGCAAACAAGTTTCAAATTGAATTAATACAAAATGCTTTTTTTTATCAACTAAAAGCAATCGAAAATAGCTACAAAATATTTTAAATAAATTATATAAATATTATTTTAGTAAAAAATATTTAAATTTTTATTTGACTGAAAGGCAAACAAGTTTTAAAGTTGAATTAATACAAAATGCTAAGTAGAAATTAATTTGGTGAAGTTTTTCCGATATTTTTATAACTGCGGGTAGCAATGAATAATTGTCGAAAAAAGTAAACATTAAAGTAAACTTTCATTGGTAATTTTTTTTTTGGTTTTCACAATTTTAAGCAACGAATATTGCAATTCAATATGAAGTTTCCTTAGACTTTAATTATTAAAATTTAAGCTAAACATAAATTTGTAATTGCAATAAATTAAATTTAAAATTTTTAAGTTACAAAATTAATTTAATTTTACTTATAAAATTAACTTATTAATCAATAATTAAATATAAATTTTAACAAATTTAATAGCTGCTCAATATAAGAGCTAAATATAACGTATGGAAATATATATAGTTTTCGACTAAATGTGAATTGAATGTTTTTTGGTAACATTTTAGTTGATTTAATTGATGTTATAATTTAGTTGTTATTTAAATATTATTTTTTTTATAATTATTAAATTTAATTCTTAATAATTTCATTAATTAAATGTTTTTTGGTAACATTTGAGTTGATTTAGTTGATGTTATAATTTAGTTGATATTTAAATATTATTTTTTTTATAATTATAAAATGTAATTCTTAATAATTTCATTAATTAATAATGTGTTTTGGTTACATTTTAGTTGATTTTATTGATGTTATAATTTAGTTGTTATTGGAATATTATTTTTTTTATAATTATAAAATTTAGTTCTAAATAATTTCTTTAATTGAATGTTTTTTTGGTAACATTTGAGTTGATTTAAAGCTTTAATGAGCTTGTAAAGCTGCTTTCACTGTTAGAATCGCAAAATGTTGCAATCAGTTGATGTGCTTCGCCAGTTGTTTGCCATTGGAATTGGGGGCATAAAGAGAATTGTTTGCCATGTGCAAATCTTTTGTGCTAGCGTTAAATCTTTGCCTGCTTCTCTGTATCTCTCACTCTGCCACTCTCTGTCTCTCCCTCTCTCACTCTTTCGCATATGCCTATCAACACTCTCGCTTACACATGCAGGCGTTGCCTTTTAATTTGTTTCATATTGCAGCGTTTTGTTTAAATGCAGCGCTTTGTTGAGCTGTTCTCATTGTTGTTGTTGTTGTTGTTGTTATTGTTGTTGTTGTTGTTTATATTGTTGATACCCTCTCGCTGGCTGTTGCATTTTATGAAAATTCAATTGGTTTCGTTGTCGTCAAACAAAACAAAGCGAAAACAACAACAAAAACAAATACAAAAGCAGAATTCCCTCGATCTCTCCTCTCTCACTGTGGAGTCTGAATATTTGGTTAAAATCGTTGCGTTTCACTGTTTGCCATTTCAATTATGTGCAACGCGGCGTATGAACAATGTTGTAATGAAATGGGCACACAGAGTCCCAGCAACAACAACAACAACAGCAACAACAAAAATAACAGTTACACGAGGCATACGCATAAATATTGCCAGAAATGGCCATTGGAATTGGTTGCAGTTTCAGTATCGGGCTCTGAGTTTTGTTCAGTTTTCACGAATTGGTTTCTGTTTCTGTTTTTCGGTTATTTAAAAGGGCATTTCTCGTTTAGCATTACGCTGACGAGGCCGAAGGACGAAGGACGAGAACGAATGTTGAGGACATAACTGGGCTCTGGTGCTGGGCTGCAGCTGTTTCTGCATAGTGTTAAAACTTCATGCATATTTATGGAGTCATTCATATTAAAAACGTTGAACATACTCGTAAAACGCATTTAAACGCTCTCTCTCTCTCATTCTGAAAACCAAAAGCTTTTAAAACATAAAAGTAATCGCTTGTTCCCGCCCCGCATCCAATTGTAACTTTAATTTAAAATAGAGAAAGTTGTCATTTTGACGACAATGTGTCTATCAATCATTTAAGTACATCTGCTTTCTCTACCTATTTATAATCATTTGTTATGGGCACTCGGTAATTCCCTTGAATTATGCACATTTTTTTAACTTGTTACTTTAATTTAACATGGAAAAAGTTGTCAATGAGTTTCTTTTTTTTCTTTTTATTTTTTCTCATCATTTGTCATCCATTGAAAAAAATATTCTCACATAAAAAATTTACCGATTTTTATGTAAATTATTTTTAGATCCTTTTTTCATTATAATTAGTTTTTGCTAAATTATTTATCAATTTAAAAATAGATTCTCATATTAAAAAAATACTGCATTTTAAGTAATTTATTTCAAGAATCATTTTAAACTAAAATTAATTTTATTAAATTATCTATCAAATAAAATAAGATTCTCATATTATAAAATCAATAAATTTATTTATTTTTAGAGTCATTAAACATTACAAATAATTTTATATAATTATCTATTTATTTAATTACCATAAGCTCTTTTATATTTATTTAATGATGCATTCATTTTTTAAAATGATTCAAATTTTATTTTTATTTTGTAATTTTTCTTATGCTCTAACTTTTATAGATTTTATTTATAGACTCATATAACATTAAAATTAGTTTTATTAAATGATCTATTATATTGCCATAAATTCACTTTTATTTCAATCAATCAATATTTTATTTCTTTCTATCTTTGCAATTTAGTTTTTATTTTTACTTTTAAACTCATTTAACATTTCAATTAATTTTATTAAATTATCTATCAATTTGATTGCCATAAATTCTTTTATATTTAATCAATCATGTATTAATTTTTTGATTTGCTGACTTTCTTTTGTTTTGCAAAGTTTAAAGTTGAGTTTTTTCCTATTCAAAAGTCCATCCGACAGTTGCTCATATGTCGGATTAAAATTGCCAACTAATTTTATTTTATTTCTATTCCCCCCCGCCCGTCAAGTTCCGTCATTTCCCTTTGTCCTTTGCATTGTCTCCCCGCTTTGGTCAGCTGCATAATACGGCTTATTTTGTAAAAGTTGCCTTTGGCAATTTACAAAGTTTACTACAACTTGGGCGTTCTCCTATCCGTAATACCCAGCTGAAGCTGAAGCTAAAGCTGAAGCTATAGCTTCCAGTAAAACTCCCCAGCAACGACAACAACAACAACAACAACAACAGCAGTCAACCCCAATCCGTATTCCTAAACCAATGCCAAACCCAAACCCAATCCCAATTTCAATTCGCATTCACCATTAGCAGCTAGTTTTCAATGTGGTTAGCTGGCAAACAAAGCGTTGCACATTTGCGCAGATAAAGTTCTCACTCAATAGAGACCTGGGGTTGGGATTGGGTTTCGACTCCGCTTAGAGTAGGGGAAGTAAAGGCTCTGAAAATAGTTAAAAATATGTAAAAGTATTTTACTTGACTATACTTATTTCCTGTTCTTATACTCTAACTAAAGGCAGGACAGTTTCACTGTATTTTAATACGCATAATATTTAATTAAAAAATTGATTTTTATTTTGCTTTTGGCAAATATTTTAAACTCTTTTTTAATGCCAAGTAAGATCCATTGTAATTGCAATTATTTTATGGCTAAATATGTATTCTAAAATCACTAACTATTAACTTGAATTGTAGAATGATTTTTTGCAGTGTATTAAATTCGTTTTCGCTCTAATTCTACTTATAAGGGGTAGCCATATAAATCGCTTTCGCTTGAAATTCACTTAAATTTGTATGAAATTTAAGTGAAATTCAAGGGAAAGCAATTTCTGTGGCCACCCCCCATATTTTGTACTTTGAGTCAAATTTGGCTGTAAATAAACAATAGATTAAAATAAACTTAATTAAAATTAAAAATTAAATAAAATTAAATTAACTTAAATTGTGGAGTCATTTTTTTTAGTGTAATACTTTCCAATTCACTCTAAATTTACTTATCAGGGGTGCCACAGGTATCGCTTTCGCTTGAATTTGACAAAAAGCGAAGCGATTTCTGTGGCACCCCTGTATAGTTCTTACTTTAAGTCAAATTTGGCTGTATATATAAAAACAGATTAAATTATAATAAATTCCCTTCCATTTACTTTAATTTTGAACAGGGATTAAAACCCTAACCGAAACCGTAACCTTTAACCGGTAAAAACCGATTGAAAAGTGAAACCATAACCGAAACCGTAACCGAAAAAAAAAATGTTCATCTGACCGAAACCTTTAAACCGAAACTCTGTAAACCGAAATAACCGATTAGAAACCGTTTCATTTATAAGGGTTAATTTCGGTTTTTCATACATGGTTTAACTTTAAAATACAATTTTAAAAGCATGTTTTATTATTAGTTTTTGTTATACAAATTTAAAAAAACAAGTTAAAAATAATTTAAAACGAAAAACTTTGAACTGTTTTTATTTATTCCGAATCATAAGTCTAGTTTGCGATCTCTAATATTTTGTTATTAGTTTTGTATTTTATTTATGATTTGATTTTTTTTATTTTTAATTTTGATTTATATGTAAAATATATTTTACAAAGAATTTTTTTTTTTGTGAACCGAAACCATTCCGGTATTTTAATACCGAAACATACGAAAACCGGTTCACCGTTACGAAACCTTTATTCAAAGATTTTGCATAACCTATAACCGAAAACCTAAATCCGAACATAACCGAAACCGTAACTGAAACCGATATTCGTTTCGGTTTTAATCCCTGATTTTGAATAAAATTTCAATGCAATAAATGAAATAAAATTAAGTTTATTTGCAGTAAGAAAATTATCTTATTTATTTATCTATTCATTGTATAAAATTATAAAATTATCACAGCTCTCCATGACTTCATTTCAATCTTACGCGTAAATTCCATTCCAATTACTCATTTTGATTTGTTAATAGAAAAAACTTAAATTGAATTTAATTTCACGCTATTTACATTAATTTTTTATTAAAATTCCAATGCAATAAGTGCATTAAAATGCTCTGTATTTATAAAAAGTGTGTATCTATTTGTAGAAGTAACAGCATAAAGGCGAATATTACAAATTACAAGCAGCTGATGGAAAAAGCGTCGAATCGAAGTTGGCCCGAGGATATTTACACGGCGTTTGCTTTGCTCTCTGGCCAATGTCGCAATTTTTTTTAAAAAGTTTCGCTTTCGTAACTAATTAGCCCGCAGTTTTTTACATGTTTGACCGTTCAAATAAATTGCGATTGAAGTGAAATTAAATAAATCGATTTAAAGCAAACAAAATTGTAAATCTTTTTGCGCTAAAAAAAAAGTGTAACAAAAAGTAGAGTATTAAAATTTCGTTGCCACTTTTATCTTGTATTTTTTTGTGCTTCTTATTTTTTTTATTTAGCTTCTTTGTTTTATTTACGGAAAAGTTCAGGCGAAATGCACAACAAAAGTTGACCATAGAAAACTGCACACATAGTAAAAGTTAATTGCGTATGTGGTGCTAGAATGTGTGTGTGTGTGTGTGCAAGTGTGTGTGTCTGAAAACTAAACTTTTTTATTTAGGTAAGTTTATGGGTAGAAAACATTAAACACGACCCCAGAGCGAATCGTGTGGCTCGTAATAATTAAATACACATTTTACGTTGCTAATGAAACATTTGTTGTTTACATTTAATTTGGTATTTAGCACCCTTTTAGCAGCACCCTGTATACAGAGATAGAAAGAGATGGCAGACCATCATTAAAGTGAAAAGCTTATGGGTAAATTTTCAATTGTTCTTATTTCTTTTGCTGGCAATCAAGTTTGCTGCATTGCCCCGAGCTGAGATTTTCTACTCTGTTTGCCAGCTTTTTCTGATTTTGATTTGTTGACTTTCGGCAGAGATTTATATGCTCATAACATGCATTGCATTGTGGTCCAAAGTAAAAGCCGCTTATGCATGCAAAACGTCTAAAGATTAAACAAAATGTTGCACTTTGCCCCGCAATGACCTGAATTTTGTGGCTAGTAATTTATTGGCTAGATAAAGAAATTGCCAAAAAAAAAAAAGAGAATAAGCAATAGACTATGTGAATATCATAAAATCATTGGAAAATTGTTGAATTTACAAAAGTTCAAACGACTTTATATTATTGACATACAAATGGGGAGCCGTGACATTTATCATACACTCTGATTGACTTCGATTGCGACGCAGAAGGAAGTCACAAAATATTCAAGAATGCGATGCTGTTTGTAATTTATGAATATGTAGAAATATGTATATATACACACATATCGTAAGTCAGGTAATGGCAGTTGTTGCTACCACCAAAAACTTTTATGGCGAATTGTATGCAACGATGCATGAATTTCATTTTGTTGGCCAAAAGGAAGCAGCCGAAAAAAGTATTAACTAGTCGGCGGTGCTACAGTCGAGCGGTACTCGACTGTCGAAGACCCCGTACTTACTATGCAAAAGCAAACACTGCTTAAAGTCATGTAATATAAGTCGCTACAAACATTTAATGTGTTTTAATATATATATATTTTCGCCCAAATATATTGAGGATACGTATATCAATTTACATTAAAGATATAATAAATGATTTAGTAAAGCACATCATCAAATTTAACAGATGCACAAAATAAATTGATTTAAGCATTAGAGAAAGCAAGAAAGCGATAAGAGCATTTCCCACATCTCTTAATCATAAACCAAAAAAAAATCAAATATTAACATTGAATTGATGTAACTGCAACATATATAAAATGTCAGGAAAACATTAATAAATCTTAAAAATAAAAAAGTCTGTTCAAGCCGGGATTCGAGCTCGGGACCTACATATGATCTAAAAAGTCTGCAAATATTAAAAAAAAAAATTAAAAAATTTGCTCTCGCTGGGAGTTGAACCCGCGACTAATTGCTAATTTACTGGGAACTTTGCCCCTTAGGCCACCGAAGCCAACTTTACAAATGCAAAATGCAGATATGTTAAGACTACAATGATTTATTCTTTGCCAGTTATGATTTCTGCAACATCATTTTAAAATTTAATAACATTAAAAAAAACATTTGGGGATCATCTGCTAACAACTTAATTTTATTGGTCAAATAATAAATACTAACATTTTGAATTGATAAAAATGCAACACTTATATAAAATATCAACATAACACAAAAAAATTGATTTTAAAAACAAAAAAAATTTTGTCCGTGTCAGGATTTGAACCCGCGACCCCCTGACACAACTGACAATGTAAGCAAAAAACTAGGCGTCTTTACACGTTGCGCCACAGTCGCTCTTTGAAATCCACTGTCCAGTAATAGATTTCATTGTTACTGGACTGTAAGTCAAAAGTAATTAATTGTATTCATTGATTGTTGTTGTTGCTGCTAAAGTATGGCAAATAAAGGAGAATTTAGTTGTTCAATATCTTCTCTGTTTATTATCCGATCGCGATGAAATTTTCAGCACATATGGAAAGTAACAATATCTTCGTCTATGCTTAATAAGGAATGTCTATCTTTAAAATTGTCCTTATAATTAAGATTTTCTAATTTGTGGGCGTTTAAGGGGGCGTGGCCAAAATCTAAAACAAACTCGATCTGCTTACAATATAGACGCACCTACATACCAAGTTTGAAGTCTCTAGCTTTTATAGTCTCTGAGATCTAGGCGCTCTTACAGACGGACAGACAGACAGACAGACGGACAGACGGACAGACGGACAGACGGACAGACAGACATGGCTATATCAACTCGGCTGTTGATGCTGATCAAGAATATATATACTTTATGGGGTCTGCCACGCCTCCTTCTGCCTGTTACGCACATTTTTTTTTGTGACAAAGTTAATAGACCCCTATACTTTTTTAAAGTACGGGGTCTAAAAATAGCTCTTCAAAGTGCTGCCTACATGTTGGCAAATGTTTGCGGTTACATTGGGTGGTTTTTGGGTGGTTTAGCTGGTTCTATGTGCGGGTTTTTTTGGCTGACTGTGGATTACATTTATGTGGTTGCAATTCGCAAATACTACTCACATACATATATGTATCAAAAGTGATCTCAAAATGTTATACATGGCCATATGCTACACTTCACTTTGTTCACTTTTTTCCCGCTTAATTAATGTGCCAATTTGACAAGTTAGCAAATAGAAAAACGTCGAAAAACTTTCCAAACTAATTGAAACTGTCAAAATCATTGCCGACTAATTAATAAAATCAAGCAAAAACCCAAAAGCAATGCATAAAATCAATAAAAATTAATTATTATTATAATCAGAGAAAAACACAAAATAAAAGAAAACATTTATTGTGCATACGCCCCGTGAGCCTCAAAAAATCCAATGCTTAATTGCTTTTAGTTGCACGCTTTGTCATAATTCATTAACAAAACAACAAATAGAAATAGAAATACAATTAAAAATATTTATAGAGCATTTTGTTTTGACTGCAGGCACACGACTAGACCAGACATTAAGCATAAATCTCATTTAATAGTTATCTATATATACATATATATTTATACCTGTTCAGCTCATAAATTTCGACAGCTTTTTGAATAATGAAATTATAGTTTAGTTTTGTTTTTTTGCTTTTGTATAAATAGATGATAACTGTATGAGTAAAGTTGTGACCTCCTTGACAATCCCGAGGCACAAAACTTATCAAAAACTTTCACGTTCGTCATTTGCAAATATTATGAGTTTTCGTGCGAGCCAAAACCAAAACTCTAGAATTTGTTAGAGTGTTGAGCATGCATATGGGAATCATCATACTTTTCTTTTTTTATTTTTATTGCAAATGCGTGTCGCGTTCTCCGTCCGTCCGTCCCCCGCAGTGCCACTTGATCTGAGTGTCAGAGAGTTGGAAAAAACAGAAAACAGAACAGAAAATGAAAATCCGCTGTGATTTTTGGCCATTACCAGGCAGCCATGCTTATCTCTGGCAACAAAGCATGGCAAATAGTACATGGAATATATGTATGTATATATATGTATACACATGCTGCTCGCATGAAGCTATATCTATGCACATATCGCACGACAGAGATCTGCGACACATCCACATTCACATTCGCATTCGCATTCATTTCTCAAACGCATTCCTCATGCCGTGCCACAACTAACTCCCAGCACTGTCGCTGTCGCTGTCGCTGTCACTGTCTCCGGCTGCGATTCCGACTCCCAACTTCCGATTTTACTATGGTAAAAATGAGCGAAATTTTGGCATAAAGCTTAGAATAATTTGGAATATTGTTTTTTGATTTGAAAAAAGTATATAATATTTATATGAAATCTAAATAAAAAGCCAGAGACTCGAAATCTGACATTTAATTTAATCAGGCTTAAGTAGAATTTATATTTATACTTTATACCCGATATTTAATAAAAAAGTAAAAGGGTATATTGTATTCGTTGCAATGTATGTGATAGGGAGAAGGGAGCATTTCCGACCCCATAAAGTATATATTTTCTTGATCAGCAGCAACAGCCGAGTCGATATAGCCATGTCCGTCTGTTCGTGTGAGGGCCTAGATCTCAGAGACTATAAGAGCTAGAGCAGTCAAATTTGTTACACAGACTTCAAAAAACCCCACGCAAGTCAAGATTGTTTCAAATTTTTACAACGTCCCTTCCCTTCTCACCCTTCGCACCCTTTTTAGAATATTACGTATTTTTTAGTAAATTACGTTATCTATTAAATAAAGCTATCATCATACTTAAACGCAACAAGATCGGAGAAATAGAAAGGTGGTAATGGCTTTTTTTTTTTTTAACAACAATAACAAAGTTTTCATTTATTTGACAAGTGTGGAATCCGTACATTCAAATTAGTAACATAACCAACACAATTAAAATATTAAAAGCAAAACCTAACCTATTGCTTAACGCAAAGGACTTGCAAGGATGGTAATGGCTGAATTAAGTTTCAAGCAATGTATGTGCCTAAAAGCATGCAATAAAAAATATTTAACATACATTTAATTAAGAAACGGGTATCCTATAGTTGGGAACTCGACTATAGCCTTACTTGCACGTTTTTTTTGTTTATTTTTAAAATTGAAAAAAGTATTAAATATTTATATACAGGGGTGCCACAGGAAACGCTTTCGCTTAAATTTGACATAAATTTCATACAAATTAAAGTCAAATTCAAGCGAAAGCGATTTCTGTGGCACCCCTGATAAAATCTAATTAAAAAGCTAGAGACTTGAAATCTGTAATTTAATTTAATCAGGCTTAAGTAGAATTTATATTTTTAGCTATAAACGTAAATATAAAGCTATTTTTTTTTAAACTGCATGTTTGCAGATTTTGACCATGCTTTTCAATTTAGAAAATCAATTAAATTACTTAGCAACAAAAGATTTTTATTTTTGCCAAAATTTTGGACATTGTGTACCATAGTCGATTGCCTATTCCCTACTCCGCTTTCATGTTGTGTGTCCCTGTGAAAGTTTTGTACCACATACGCCATATTACGCAAAATGCAAAGCATGAGGATTGACAAAATAAATAAATATGAAAATTTACGGCAAAACTTTTTTGGTATTTTTGGCAGTTCACTTAAAACTGTTTTTTGCGACGAGGGGTGACGGGGGAAAAGAGAGAGAGAGATAGAGTGAGAGAGAGAGAGATCGCAACGGCTTTGAACTTTTTCGCAATTTATTGAAAAATCGATTTTGAAGCATTAAATGCAAAAAAAAAAACACGCTGGGCAAAAATGAAGTCAGTCAGCCTGCTTACAGTGCCACAAATCCAGCGGCTTTTCAGCAAATCAACACGGCTTGAAGCAGCCATTTGGCCAAAAGGCATAATACCCTTCCCATCCCTTCCCTTTCCTCCTTATACCCTTGACATCTCTACACATTTGCGCTTCTTCAAGCAAATCTTTAGCTCGCAACTCAGCGCGTGACTCTGTCGAACTTTTGCTGCCCTTTCAAGAAAAAAAAGAAAATGAGAGCAGAAAAAACGATGAAAATTTATGCAAAGCGCCAGCAAGTTACTTAAAGTAAAGCCAAAGCTGCTGCTGCTAGTTTTTTTCTTCTTGGCCAAAAATTGAGACTCGTCGTAAGCTTGAGGTTTGCTACTTGTTAAGGGGTTAAAGGTGAAACTTTGAGTTTGTCCTAGGGTTACAAAGTGCCAGAGCGTGATGTATAAGCATTAAGTATTGTACAACGACCCACTGCGAATACTCGCACTCGTCAGATAACTTTTCTGTTTGGTTTAACTATGCGGGTTAACCGAGAGAGAGAGAGAGAGAGAGAGAGAGAGAGAGAGAGAGAGAGAGAGAGAGATGAAAGCGTTTTTGTCCCCAATTCCCAAAAGCTGTCAGCGATTGCCATGCCATAAGGTAGAAAACACACCGGATAAATGGATGAATGGGCAAATGGCAAATGGGTTTAACACACACTCTGCCTCTAAGTAGCTCAAAATTGCGATAAGCACGATTAAAATGCCTTTAATTCAACTCGCATTGGCCAGAAAACATTTATTAGATATTTCAAATTAAATAAAATAAAGTTGTCAATTTTTAAAATATAATAACAACTTACTATTGCGAAGCCGAAATTTATTAGATATTTCAAAATACTATAATAAATTAATTTTATTAAAATCATTCAATTTAAATTCAATTTACATTGGGCAGAAAACATTTATTAAATATTTCAAATTTAATAAAATATCGTTGTCAATTTGTCAAATAATATCAACAGCCGAGATTTATTAATATATTTTTTTATTAATATTTATACTATATATTTTTAATTTTATAAAAATCAATCAATTTAGATTCAACTCGCATTGGGCAGAAAACATTTATTAGATATTTTAAATAAAATAAAATAAAGTGGACAATTTTTAAAATATAATAACAACTCTCAATTGGGCTGCCGCAATTTACTAGATATTTAAAATAATATGATAAATTAATGCTAAATTAAATTTATAAAATAAATTGATCAATTTTTTAAATTTTAAATTTTCCAATCATAAATTCTTTAAGTTTAACTAACAATTAGAAGGAAGAAATCATTAGAAATTTTATTTTATTAATATTATTATTTTAAATTGTGTGCACTTCAATAAATTTAAATTCAACTCACATTTGGGCTGTAGAATTTTATTAATAAGTTAAAATTAGTTACCAATAGATATTCACAAATAATAAAATAAATTAATGTATATTTTAAACTTTACTTATTAAAATCAGTCAATTTAAGTTCAACTCACATTGGGTAGAAAACATTTATTAGATATTTCAAATTTACTTAAATAAAATTGTTAATTTTTAAAATAATATAAACTCACAATTGGAAAATTTACTAGATATTTCAAAATGATAAAAAAAATTAATGTTAAATTAATAAAATAAATTGATCAAATCATAATTTCTTTAAGCTTAACTAACAATTAGAAGAAAGAAATAATATGATAATTAAAACTAATAAAATAAATTTGAATTTTTTGGCATTTTATGCAATTCAATCAATTTAAATTCTACTCAAATTTAGGATGTAGAATTTTATTAGAAATTAAAAATTAATTACTATTAATTTCTATTATTAAAAACAAAATTCGACATTTAAAATAAATTTGTTTTGCAAATTAAATAACAAATAACCCAAATAGCGAACTTTGGCAAACTTTAAGCCCTTTATATTGTCCACAAACTTACAACTTTTTAGCTAGCCAACATTTTTCTACATAATCGGATGTCTAACCAATTATTATATTAAATAATCCCCAAATTTGTGCATTCAAAATCAACAGGCATTTAATTAAAAATGCCCGCAGACATAACAAAAGAAATGAGCCAGCTGACAATTAAAAGCTATAACTAGGAAAATGGCAATAAAAAAATATATATTTGAAAAATAAAATTAACGAAAAATAAAATGAGGCTAATTCGGACAAAAGCTGATTTGCCGCAAATTTGGTTAAATGAAAGGCAGCTGCAAATAATTGCAAGGCATTAATGTGAAATTCAATTCAAATTCCAATTCAATTGATAGCCAATATCTAATTAAATGCACACAACCGCAAATATGTATAACACACATATGTACATACCGACAGACAGACAAGAGGATAACAATTATCATGAGTACATTTGCTGCTCATTACCTTTTGTTGTGTTTGTATTAATTTGGCTCAATTACAAATTGAAACTATGCGCAAATAAATAAATGTATAAAAATTGCGAAAGAAATTCAGTTATTCTCTTGTTTTGAGCTGAGCTGCGTTGGCTTTTTGTTGACGTGTTTGTGTTAACTTGGCGTGCATGCATAATTTAGAGGTAACCCCAAAGCTCTACGTGCCATGCCACGCCCAGCCACCTAGCCACATCAACCACGCCCACACGTCCTTACCGCCCCCCTTTGAGCCCGCTAAACGCAAAGTTTACATTGAAAGCCGCTTAGGTTTGTGCAGTCGACGTAGCTGCTTTGTTAAAACTTTAAGTCAGCTAAGCGGCTTACCCAACACACACACACACACACCCACACACACACCCACACATACGTACGCACAGGTGCGCACTTTTGTATAACTCATACGCCGCATTGGCCAAAGCCAAAGCTAAAGCCAAAGCCAGCGCGAAAGCAGCATGTAAATGATACGCTTGTGACTTTTTTTTGTTTTCTGTTTTTTGTTGCTTAAAATTTATGCTTTATTATTTGGAATAATTTTCACTTAAGCGCTAATTACAGCTAGTTTATTACATATATTTATTATGCACTCGCAGTGTATACATTTATCAAAAATACAAATAATTAGACTGTACAGTTTTGGAACGTCGCCAGTGTTGCCCTCAAAAGCCAAAACGTCATCGAATGTTGTTGTCCTCCAAAGTTGTGATTGCCAGCGTCGTTTAGTTACACGAGTAAGTGTGTGTTGTTTATGTACAAGTTAACTTGGCCTTAATTGGCTTACATGCTGTACTGATAGCGCACATTCGAGGCCAGCTGAAAAACGGAGTAGAAAAACAGTATTTGCATGAGTTGACTTTTAAATTTATTTTTTTGTAATGCTTTAAAGCTTAAACAATTAAATTTAATACAATTAATCAATTAAAATCATAAATTTTAAATAATTTAATATAATAAAATAAATCAATTAATATCAAATTCTTTAATTCACTGTTTTTGGTCGTCTCCTTTAAATTACGTTAAATAAATAGTTGTGAAAAAAAATATATTTTTAAAGTAAATAAATTAAATGTTATCATAGTGGCTTGCTAAGCTTGTTAAATAAATAAAAAGCTAGGCATGTAAATTAGCAAACAATTAAAATAGTAAGTACACTTATTACATATCATAAATGATTAACCTGCATGTGATTTTTTACACACTCTAAAAGATAAACAATTTAGAAAATCAATACCTCATTTCGTGTTTTTGTGTCTTAACTACCTGATTAAAATATATAATTTTAAACAAATACTAAAATTAATTAATGTTTTTTTTCTAATTTGGGTTGACCCCTTTTTTATTACTATATAAATAATAAATTAAATTCGTAAAATATAATTAGTAAATATATACATAAATAATAAAATAAAAATAAAATTAAAAAATTAAATAGATAAATTGAAGTTGTAATCCTTTTTGGGATTTTTCCACCTAGTAAATAAAAAAAATTAAAAAAATAAATAAATAGTTCCATGATTGAATTAAATTATTTAATCTATCAATTATTAAAATCAACATATATTTAAGTGCCATTGTGTTGTATTTAACTCTCAAAAATAAAAAATAAATATGAAATAAATAAGTGTTTTAATCTCTTTATGATTTAGCAAATAAATTCGTAAAATCTTATTAGTTAAAAAAAAATAAAAAAATAGTTCCATGATTGAATTAAATTACTTAATTTATAAATTAATAAAATCAATATATATTTAAGTGCCAAAGGGTTTTATTTAACTCTTAAAAATAAATAAAAGAAAAAAATAAATATAAAATAAATAAATGTTTTATTCTCTTTAGGATTTATCTCTGTTTTTATTATGTTGATAAACAAATAAATTCGTGAGGTTTTATCAAGTTAAAATAAATAAATAAAAAGTACCATGATTGAATTAAATTAATTAATCTATCAATTAATAAAATCAACATATATTTTAGTGCCATTGTGTTTTACTAAACTCTTAAAAATATAAAATAAATAACATTTATAATCTCTTTATCCCTGTTTTTATTATATTGATAAACAAATAAATTCGTAAAAAATTATTTAAAAATTATCAAATATTTTAGTAAATAAAAAAAATAATAATAATCAAATAGAGATGAAATTGAAATCTTAAATTAAATCTTTAATCTCATTGTGATTTACGCACCTCAACGCCCACTAGACGCTCGTCGTAATCGCTGCCCGCCTGCATGGCCAGCTTGGCCTGGGACTGCATGATGGCGTCCGAGAGCGAGTCCCGCTGATATGTGGAGGAGGAGCCCAGCATGCCGCCCACAGCTGAACCATTTGAAGGCTGTGCCTTCAGGCGCGCACTCTTGCCGCGGCAGACGAACTCAAGGATGGCCACGAAGACCGCGAGCAGCAGACCACCGATGAGTATGTAATAGATGCCAGCCACATTGCTCAGCGACAGCTCATTGGGTGTCGTCGTCTCCTGGCTGTCCAGGTTGGGATTGCATTCGGTTTTATCGAACCACCATTTGTTGCGCAGCTTCAACAGTTCGCCGTTCTCCTTCAGCGACAACACGGCCAAATTGAGGCGATTTCTAAGATAGAAGAAAGAAGTGAATTTAAGTCACCAATTCAGTTAAATTTGATGACTCACCGCAGTGGCGAGCCAATGGGCGTGGCCACGCCAAAGCCTTTGGTATCAATGTTGCGACCCACTTTCATGGTATCACACGGCGCCCGAGCGTTGACATATTCATTCTTGGGCGACTCCACGAGCAGCGCGTACTTGCCCTTGGAGGTGCGAACACGGCGAATGCCCTCGTCGTAGGTGTGCACCGATAAATGGGGATTGGCATTCATGTACTCCCACATCTTGTTGTGCAGGCCAAGCTTCGAGCGCTGCAAAAAAGGATACCTTGTTAATGAAAGGCTATTCAAAAAAATAACTATAAATTTAGAGATATTGGTTTATAAAAAAAAAAAAATATATCTCTTATCTGTATATTATTAACTATAAATATTTAATATTGGTAATTTAACTATACTTAATTTTAAGTAATTAATGTACCAAATATCAGCACGAATATTAAATTTTCGTCTACAGTTGGATGCTGCTAGAGTATAACTTTATTTGTAAGTTAATTTCTCATTATCTTTGATTTGCAAATAATTTAATTCAATGAAATAAAATAAAATAAATTTTGGAATTAGTATTTAATGAATTAGTATTTTATAAATAAATAAATAAATATACATGTCAATCTAATTTAGGTCTTCTTAAATATCTATTGAGATTTTCAAATATTGGTTTTGGATTATAACTATCAGGGGCGCCAGGAAATCGCTTTCGCTTGAATTTCACTTAAATTTTTTACAAATACAAGCGAAAGCGATTTCTGTGGCACTCCTGTATTTTTTTAAGTTAGTTTCTCATTATCTTGAATTTACAAATAATTTAATTCAATAAAAAGAAATAAAAAAATATTGGTAGTAAACAAGATAAAATAAATATTTGAGTTAGTGGTAAATTAAACAAAATAAATATTTGAATTATTTAGTAAGTTATCATTTTTTGTAATAAACTTATAACTAAAATTTTTTAAATTCTGCATATGTAAATCTTATTTAGGTATTTTAAGGCCTGCTTTGTGTTAAATAACAATTTGGTTATCAATTTTTATATCAATTTAAAATATTTTTATGTTATATAACTAAACGTTTAGTCTTTGTTCAACTAAATAAAACGAATTTAAATGTATTTAAAATAAAAGAAAAACTATTAAATAGTTTGTAAACAAATTTTTTATTAACTATTGATTAAAAATGTTTGAATTTTAGGTAGCTCCAACCAGGGATTAAAACCCTAACCGAAACCGTAACCTTTAACCGGTAAAAACCGATTGAAATTTGAAACCGTAACCGAAACCGTAACCGAAAAAAAAAATTTTCATCTGACCGAAACCTGTAAACCGAAACTCTGTAAACCGAAATAACCGTTTAGTAACCGTTTCATTTATAAGGGTTCATTTTGGTTTTTCATATATCTTAAAATACATTTTTTTTTACAATTTTTATAATAAAAATTAAAAGAAAGTTTTATTTTTAATTGATATTTTAAAAATTGCAAATAAGATTTAGTATAACTTTAAAATACAATTTTAAAAGTATGTTTTTTTATTAATTGTTGGTGTAAAAATTTAAAAAACGAACTAAAAATAATTTTAAAAAAAATTTTGAACTGTTTTTTGTTCCGACTCATAGGTCTTATTTGCAATCTCTGATATTTTGTCATTAGTTTTGTATTCTATTTTTGATTTTATTTTTTATTTTTAATTTTGATTTATATGTGAAATAAATATGTAAATGAAACATTAAGAAAGTTATGCCTTTTTAATTATTATTATTTTGTTAATATAATTATATTTTTACAAAGAAATTTTTTTTTTGTGAACCGAAACCGTACCGGTATTTCAAAACCGAAACATACGAAAACCGGTTCACCGTTACGAAACCTATAACCGAAAACCTAAATCCGAACATAACCGAAACCGTAACTGAAACCGATATTCGTTTCGGTTTTAATCCCTGGCTCCAACTTAAGCTTATTACTTTAATAATACAAAAAATGTAAGTCAATAAATTAAATCAATAAGTAGCCTACCTGAAAGAAATCCCAGGTGGAGCCATGCAGCAAGGTGCCATATTGAATATCCGTTTGCATGGCCAGATCCTCGGGTGACTTGATGGGCGCCACCATGCGCTCCACGGTGAGAAAGGCGGCCAGGTTGGCGGTGTACGAGGAGATCAGAATGATGGTGAAGAACCACCAAACGGCGGCTGCAATGCGTCCGGCAATCGAGGGTGGTGTCAAATCGCAGCCCTGCTGCATAAAGGCGGCCAAGGAGTACCAAAAGGAGTTGAGCAAACTGAAATCATTGACGGGCACAGTCGAGTACTGTTGTTGTTGTTGTGGATGGGAATGTTGCTCCTGTGGCTCGCTGCCACCAATAATGCCTGGTGGTTGCTGTTGTGTGGTTGTCGTTGTGGCCTCGTTCGTCGAGCGTCGCACAATGCGCCACTCGTGGGGCGGGAAGCGGGTGACAAAGTAAAGCACAAGACTGACGCCCACATAGCTCAATATGACACTTATCTGTGGAGTGAGGAGAGGGGAAACTTAAGATACTAACAGCGTAACAAGTTTCTATTCGGCAAGCCAAAGATTCGATGCCCTTGCCCAGAGTCTTGTATTGAACTTTTAACCGATTGTTTCTATGGCAGCTATATGATTTATGTTAGTTAATCGATTCTAGCCAAATTTCACTAGTTTTCCAAGCTGAACATGTTTTCAAACGAAATGCAAATTTTATAAACTTTTTGACCTTTCATTCATTCATTTTTAATTTCCTTAAAATATTTTACTTTCGCTAGAATGCAATTTGATTTTTCAAAGTCCGAAATTTAAAATCTCAAGCTTTACCTTTTTTTTTGTCATAGTTAATTCATTAAAATCGAATTCTCTGAGTGGTAAATTTTTCATGAAAATCTAGTTCATTGTTTCATAAAGAATACTTAAAAATTCTACGACATTTTGATATACAAAGAGACGAGCAAAAGGACACGACAAACTCATCATACTTATATATAATTTATTTATATATATAATTTATTTATTTACAAAATCGTCACAAAATTATAATACCCTCCGAGGTAAAGCATGAAAAGTGTTTATGACATTGCGTTATGACGCAACTTACCCAAATCTCCTGCGATAGCGGATTGAGAAAGCTAAAGACGCCGGGCGTTTGCTTCACCGGCTTCTTGATCATAATGGAAATGCCCAATGACATAAAGGGCTTGGTGAAGTCGATGACGCGTTCCCGTTCCGCCGTTATCGTCATGGCTGCTATGGCAATATCCGCTTCCTGTGTTTAAGTCCATCAGCCAATCAACAAAAGAAGCAGCAGTGTTAACAGTTACCAGTGTTACAAAGTGTTGACAGCACGGAGAGTTGAGACTGTGTCTCTGTCTCTCTGTCGCTGTCTCTGACTGTGTCTCGTTTCTCTCACCTTACGCACAAGTTCTCCGACCATGCCATCCCAGCCGCCAGGAGCAAACTGATTCTCGGATCCATAGCTGCCATCCTGCACGAGACGCAGTTCATCTGAGGACAAAGGTAAATCATAAGATTCGTAGACATTGAAAAATGGTACACTAATAAAAATAAATAATTTTTGCTTTCAATGCATTTTTAAAGGAATTAAAAAAAATGCGTTGTTTAGATACAAATTCCTGGCTAAGAAAAGAAGTTGTTGTTTTTGAATATCTTAATAAAAAAGCAGCGAAATTCAGAAACAATTAAAGATAGAACCTAAAAAAATAAGCATTTTGGCTCTTAAACTTTTTATACCAGTTTCTTAAATTTAAACCCCACGCAGGTGAAGTTTCTTACAAATTTTTGCCACGCCCCTTTCTGCCTCTGCAAATATTTTGGTAAATAAAGTTTCAGCAAGATCGGACAAACAGAAAGGTGGGAATGGCTTATTTAAGTTTTTAAGCAATGTAAGTGCTGAAAGGTATGCAACAAATTTTTTTTTTTTTATATTTAAATATGTTAGTAACGCGTATATTATGGTCGGAAACTTGACAGTAGGAACTAAAGCTAATATAAGCTCAAATATAAATATTGCGAACTCTGATTTTCTCAATTTAAAAACATAAATTATGAAAAAAACTTAGTTTTGTTTTTCAAATACATTTAAAGGATCAATTTTTTTTTTCTTCTTATTGTTTTATTATTAAATAAAAAAGCTAGTGGAATATATTTTTGATTTTAGAAATCAGTAATTTTGCTCAGTGTAGTAAGGACTTAAGGAATACAACTTTTTTTCTTCTTCTTATTGCCCTATTATCTTGTTATTATAGATAGTGGAATATATATTTAACTTTAGAAATCACTAATTTTTCTCAGTGTAGTGCAATACTCACATTTAATGCCCAGTCTGGTGGCAAGCAACTCGGCCAGATCCTTGCAGTATCCCTCAAAGCGCTCGTTGCCAATCAACTGGTCGTGGCCATAGCCAGCCCTGTGCATTAGATACGGCTCCTCCAGCACCGTGGTCACTATAAAGGTGTGATTGCGTGTATAATCCGCACCGTTGCTGCCGGCGGCCATCGAACGTGAATTGGCCGTGCCATAAATGTGTCCGTGCAGGGGCAGAAAACCAGCATCGTCTCGCCACACGGCCACCTGTTGCAATGTGCTATTCACCGACATTTCCACCACCTGCAAGGTGTAGTTGACACGCCGACCGTCGTCATCGAATCGCACTTCGCCCGTTAATCCATCGATTTCCACCTGCAAACGAAACGGAAACGGAAACGAAATCGAGTCGAGTTGAGTTGAGTTGCGTCCAGTATATGAACAATGAAATTAGCATGGGGAATTGGGGCGATTGCAATCGGGAATCGTGAGTCGGGCAAACCAAACAAACCAAAAAGCATTGGGCGTAACTTTCCAACTGGGAACTGCTTACATCACAAATTAAAATGAAAATGAAAATGAAAATATCTACGCTCAAGAATTTTCATTCTCTCCCACTCTCTCTCTCTGTTTGCCTTGTCTCAAAATAATTGAGGTCCTTTGAGGCATAATTTTCTTTTAATTTAAAGACAAATATTTACAGAGCGACCAAAACTTGTCAGCCTTCGTTCAGCAATTCAGAGTTGGGCAACAAAGCACATAAATATAGATTATTCTCAAGTTTAGCTGCTATTGTTTCTCCGTCGACATTTTCTTGAGAAATTTATTTTTGTTTTTATTTTTAGCTACCAAAAATATCTCAAATAACAACAAATCACTGGCAAAGCATTTGCCCTACCTCCAGCATAAATTTTGCTAAAATGTATACGGGGTATATTCTAGTTGTTGATGTTCAATTCGGGTCGTAACAAATTTTGGAACATTTTTATTCCAACTTTTCGTGTAAAATAAATTTTTATTTGATATAATTATAAAAATATATTATGAATATAATCACACTAAAATCTTTTATAGTTTTACCTAAATTTTTTAAGCTACAGTGGCTCACAGCTTAAAGTATGCACCCTTATTTTTGCTTTAACTGCTATGTTAGTCAAGTTATCACAATAAAAAAAATATATTTGGAAAGGTCGTGTAAATTCCGTTTGCATGACACAAAACTTTTTTTAAAATATTAAGTACCCTTGGAAAATTTCGAATTTATGTAAAAGTCACTTTTTAAAACTTTTTTCCTCTATTTTTTCCAGAAAATGTTGGGATGCAAAAAAAATCTTGAAACAATTCAAAGAGTAACTGCAAAAAAAAATTTTCAAAAATATTTTTGCTAGTATTTTTTATAATTTTTTGAAAACTGCAAAAATGACACTTTTGCATGAAAATGAGGAAAAATGGGTTTAAATGGTCATTTTTAGGATTTTCAAAAAATTATAAAAAATACTAGCAAAAATATTTTTGAAAATTTTTTTTTGCAGTTACTCTTTGAATTGTTTCAAGATTTTTTTTGCATCCCAACATTTTCTGGAAAAAATAGAGGAAAAAAGTTTTGAAAAGTGACTTTTACATAAATTCGAAATTTTCCAAGGGTACTCAATGGGTTAAAAAAAGTTTTGTGTCATTCAAACGGAATTTACACGACCTTTCCAAATATATTTTTTTTATTGTGATAACTTGACTAACATAGCAGTTAAAGCAAAAATAAGGGTGCATACTTTAAGCTGTGAGCCACTGTATATATAATTTTTAAAAATTTCTCACAGCTTTTTTACAGAGTATTTTATTGTCTCTTATTTTGTTATAAGAAATTTTTTTGTGTTTTCTCAACAAAGTTTTGCAAAAATCTTGTTAAATTTATTTAAAATTTAAAATATATAATAATATTTACAACTGTATCAAACTCCGCCTATATTTTTATTCTTAAGGAATAATCTTTAACATTTCACTTTAATAAATTCCTTCAACAAATTTTTTTGATTCGCTTTTTTGTGAAAATTTTTCTTGCTTACCTTGCGCAGGACTCGTGAGATTTTCTCTCCCTGCTCCCAGGGCGTGACCCAGCCCTTGGGCGTATTGCAGTCCAACAATGCGCTGGACTCGTTCAGGGTATTGGAGCCACCGGATCCACCGCCGGCTGTATGGCTGCGTCGCTGCAAATGATTGGCACGAAACTGATCCGGTTTCTTGCGCAGAATGCGATTGAAGGCCTCGACCAGAACAAAGACCGCGTCATACATAAGCGCTGCCTGTGCCTAGAGGGGGAAACAGGGCAACTAAGTTTCATCGACTGTAAGGGAGACAGTGAAGCTGAAAATTTACCGAAATAGCTGGCATGTTGCTGTTGCCACCCACTGTTCCGCTCGCACCACCTCCACCACCGCTTGACGGCTCCAAACGCTTCCGGCTGTCATGAAAATCACGCAATGCACGCCGATTAGTGTCCACAATGCGAAAGCCAGTGATGTTGATGGCTCCAAATTCCACCACATCGCTGGGCCAGTGGTTATCCATGACCTACGCCCCCGAAAAAAAGTCGATGAAAGAGAGAAAAATGTAAAAAGAGCAAAGCAGGAAAGGTTTTAGTCGAGCTACCGACTCAGGAATACCCGTAACTTGTTTAAATTTACATCTAAAAAAATGTGTTGCATACTCTTAGGCATTTATATTGCTTAAAGAGTTTGAACAGACATTACTACCGTTCTGATTGTCCGATCATGTTGCGACTAAGTATAGAATACTCGTTACTTGCTTAAATTTAAATATAAAAATATGTATTGCATACTTTTAGGCATCTATATTGCTTAAGGACCTTAAACAGCCATTACTTCCCTTCTGATTGCCTGATCATGCTGCGATGAAGTATAGAATACCCGCTACTTGCTTAAATTTAAATTTAAAATAATGTATTGCAAGCTTTTGGGCATCTATATTTCTTAAAGACTTTAAACAGCCATAACTACCGTTCTGATTGCCCGATCTTGTTGCGGTTAATTAGGATGATAGCTTATAATGATATAGAGAGACAGACTTGACTATATCGACTCTTTTCTTCCATCCTGCTTCGTTACAATATACCCTTTTACGGATTTTTGAAGCAATGCGCATAAAAACTGGCCCCACAAAGGATAACAAAGCCCAGCGGATGTGCTGGCAATAATTGCTTATTAAAGGTGGGCTCAACTCTTCCTCTTTTGTTTACAGGTTTCTGGTTTCTGGTTGGTTTTCTGGATTTCTGGTTTGCTGGTTTTTTGGTTTTTGCACTCACCAGTCCGCTGAGCAGATAATGATAGGTGCGCCGTCCCAGCTTAACATCCCGCACATGCTGTATGATGATCTCTTTGGCCATTTCCGCCGGGCAGTCGAGCACGATGCGCTTTTTGCTGAACCGTCCCAAATCCTCCATCGTGTGCAAAAATTCAATGGCCATCGTTACGTTGGCGATGCGTTTGACCATTTGCACACGAAATGTTTCATTTCCGGGCTTCAGTTCTTGATAGATTTGCTGCAGGCGCAGTAAGCCTAAAGGGGGCAGCAGAGGAAAGGGATAAAAAAATGCCAGGTATGAGCCACAACAACAACAACAAGAAAAAAGTGAACAAACTGACAGCAAACGAAACCAAACCAAACCAAATGTTGAACGGTGGCGTATGAGTAATATTGAGTGTCATATACGCGATGTAGTTAACTAAGAGTGTGTGTGTGTGTGTGTCTGGCAATCAAAAATAAAGCGTTGAATCTTTCCACACTCCTCTGACAACAAATGGCAATCAAATAGATCAAAAGAAATTCAAAGGCCTATACATAAGATTTATGCCTTTGTGAAGTGCGAAGCTTAAGAGCTTAAGCTATTTCATACCTTGCCATTCTTTATCTACAGTATGTCAAGTAATTGTTTTGACAACAAAAAGTATTCTTATATTTGTATTTAATTTTTGAAAAATATTTAATGCCAATCGAACTTTTTAATTTTCCTATGCTGCAAACTATGTTTATCAATTTAATAAATTTTCAAAAAAGAAAGCCAGAATTCTTACACTAATTTGTCAAAGCACTTAATGGACTAACTGTCTAAATAACTCAACTTAATTTAAGCTTTTTTTGGCATCTTTTCAATGAATAAATGTGAAAATTGTAAATTTTCTTATTACATTAACAATTTTTATGTTGCAAATTGACACAATTGCATTTCAACATTTTCTTTTCATCAACTCACTTAAGTCAAAGTTAATTAAATAAATAAAAAATTCATGACATTTCAGCTTTAATTGCGATCAGTGTAGGCTAAAAACATTTATTGAATTTGTTGCATGCTGTGCACAAAAAAAATCAAATTATTTTTATGAAGAAAACTGTTGAATATCTGCTGCATATTTGATGGCATTTGAATATGAATTTGGCCAAAAAGCAATACGCAATACCAATACAAATAAAAACACAAATACACATAGACTCGTACTATAAAATGTTTATTTATCTCTTAACGCTATTTGCTATTTTAGCCATGCATAGAAACGAGTTATCTATTTGTTTATTTTCTTGTGAGTGTGTGTTTGGAGTGTATATCTCTGCCTGCTTATGAATTCTTTATGCAAACACACACACACACACATAGATAAACACTCAGTCAGTCAGTCAGTCAGTCAGTCAGTCAGTCAGTGAGTCACACTCAATCACTGCCTCAATCTCATATTCTCATACTCATTTCTCTGGCCGCAAAAAACATTTTCACGCGCCATTTGTTGCACGTCGTTGTTGTCACAGATGTTGTTGTTGTTATTGTCATTGATTTCTGGCTGCATGATTTGTTGTTGGCAATGGCCACAAAACAACAAAACAGAAGAACGACATTGTCGAAGAGGAAACGGAAGTGCACAGACAATTGAAGTACTTTTTTGTGGCACGTTGGTAACATTTCAATAAATAGCGAAGCTCACCGACAACAACAACATCAGCAACAACAACAACAACAGCAACCAAATAATAAAAACTGGGTGCGTGCTGTTTGTTTGTTCAACCATTTGTGTGTGTGTGCGATGATGTTTTATTGAATGCTTCCTATGTTGTCGCCGTATTGCTTTTTCTGCAACTTTTGTATTCATGAATGCGCCAAAAAATATGCTACCAATTTGTCGCCGTGTGCGCTCTTCGTTTAACGAACAACGAACAACGCACAACAACGACAGCAAAGAAAAAGAAGAATAAGGGCAAAGTGCAAAAACAAGCAATAATACGAAACATTCAACTGTGCTCGACTTTTAGATGCCCAGCAGGCTTTCGATTCAATCAATTAAATTGCAATACAAATTTACAAAACAAATAAAACTTAAAAAAAAAAAACACAATTATAAGTAAAATAAAATATTAAGAGAAATATTTATAAATTAAAAAGACATAAACCATATAATTAAATTAATAAAATAAATAATTATAAAATAAATTTATAAAAAAAAAAAAAAATTATAAGTAAAATAAAATATAAAGAGAAATATTTTTAAAATAAAAAGAGACAAGCCAAATAATAAAATAAAGCATGCGAATAAATTCTTCATAAGAAAACATTTCAAAATGCCATTTTAACTTTTTGCAGATAAGAAAATTCTTAAATAAAAATGTTATAAACCATTTATGATGGTATTTTCCTCTTTTAATTTAAATTTTAAAATGAATATATAAGAAATACATTAAGAAAATATAATAGATGTATCATTGATCTTCATTGGATGTGCATTAAGCTACTACTACTAATGACAATGGATTTGACCCTAATTCTTTTTTTACGATTTTTTTTAATTACAATTATTTTCCTAATTTTTGATGTAGAAATTGTCTTAATTTTTCCTATAATTTTAATTTTTAAATTTTCTAATTTATTAATTTGAACATATACTTCTTTAAATTTTTCTCAATTGTCTACTTTGATTATTAGCCTATTGAGTTTAAATTTTCAGCAAACATTTACAGAAAAACACATATTTTGTGTGCTAAAAATTGTTCAAATTGCTTAAAATTGTTCTCGTATTTAGATTTTTTACAATTTGCTGGTCAAAATAAACTAAAACAAATTTGAGCTACGTGTGAAACATAGAAATATTGTCAGCAAACTCCTATTCTTATAAACTCTGAGTTATAATTGTGCACACAAACAGACAGACATTGATTCACACACTCAACAGTCTGTTTACCCATTTGACTGCTGGGCTAAAATCGTGACCGATAACAGCGGGCGAGTCAAAAGAGAGCAGCAATAACAACAACAACAACAACAATAACAACAAAGAAAGCAATAACAACAAACTGCTGACAGCGGCATTAAAATATAAAGTCTCTCGCTGTGGAGCCGTTTTTTTTTTGCGTTAACAATGAAAACGATGCTGAAGCAACGTGTATTGAGCTGAAGTCGGCCAAAAATGCCAGCAGGCCAAAAACAACAACAACGACAGCAACGACAATAAACGGCAACAGAAGCTGCAGTGAGAACAGAAGCTGCTTCTGCTTCTTCTGCTGCTGTTGCTGCTGCTGCGGCATTTCCTTTTCCGGCGCCGAATGCCAGCGGCAACAATGTCGGCCTACTTTTCGCCAAACGGCGCAAAATATTAAAAAATGGCCAAAAAACGAATGGCAAAAAACTGACAAAAAAAAAACAGCCAAAAAGGCAGCGAAAAAGGGCCAAGCAGAGCAGCCAGCAGTTGCATAAAGTCATAAATTTTATTTCACACAGAGTCATTAACACATGACACACACACACACACACACACACATGCAGAGAGACTGCTCGGAGTGCCACACAAAAGGAGCAGCCATAACGACAGCCTGTGAACTCATTACAAAAGGCGCTACAAAAAAAATAAGAAAGGAAAGAGAAGAAAAAGAGAAAAAAAAAGGCAAAAGCAAAGGCGTCGGCATAAAAATGCTCAAATAACACACGCAGAAATCACTGCGGCGTATACGTAATATCATATGAAATTTTTACACAGCCTCCCATTGTGTGTGTATTATAAGTAGATACACACACATATGTGTGTTTGAGTATATATATTATATATGTGTGTGATCTCTTGTGCCTTGCCTTGATGTTTTCATCTTTGGCCGTAATTGCTGTCGTCGCCGTCGCAGTCGCCGTAGACTGCAGGAAATTGCTTTGAAATAAATTTCAATACAACAAAAAAAGGCAGCCTACGACAACTACAGCAACAATGGTAACATTATGTGGCATGTTGCTTCTACACACGTGTGCAATATAATAAGAACAGCATAATTTTTTTAAATAAATTATGACAAAAATAAATAAAAATAATTTCTTATCTTGCCAATAAAATTGCTAAAAATAAAATAATTCTCTTAACAAAATTGTTCAAACAAATCATAAAAAATAAAATTAAATTAAACAATAAATAATGAATTTAAACAAATTATTACTAAACAAATAAAAATAAATTTCGTATCTTTCCAATGAAATTGTTAAAAATAAAATATAATAAAATAATACAAAATTAATTGAAATAATTTAAAACTAAACAAGTAAACTATTTTCTTATTTTTAATATGATAAATAAATGATAATAATAATAAAAAATGAAAAAAATAATTTCTTATCTTCCCAATAAAATTGTTGAAAATAAAATAAAATAATAAAGAATTATTTCAAATAAATTAAAAGCAAAAAATTAAAAATATTTTCTTATTTATCGAATGATAAATAAAATAACACCAGTTAAAAAATTTGTTTATTTTAAAATTAAAAACAAATTCTTATTATTTTAAAATTATAGCTTTTAATATTCTTAAATATTAATGGATTGATATGTCCCAGATTTAACATAAAATATTTGTTGACCAAAAAATATAAGCAAGAGAAGAGAAACAGTCAAATAAGATAATTTTACATAAAATGCTTATACATACATAGATAAATAGATTTATTTATTATTTAATAGAAAGAATCTCTTAAATTATTTCCTCATATTTTGATCTTATAGATTTTATAGAAACTATATGCAAGCGACTTTTAAAAAGTGTCATATTTCTCTGATTTCTGATTTTCTTGACATGTTTCTTAAGCATTTCCTTCTGCAAGCATCTTTCACATTTGTCTGCATTAAATTGAAATCAATATTAATGGAAACTGTTCTTATTATTTTGCACTTTTCTGTACAGATGTGTGCGTGTGTGCGTGTATGTATGTGTGTGTGTGTTGTCGCTGCTCAAGCAGACGAACCACTTCTAAGCGCTTGAAAGCACTCAAGACTCGAGTCTCGTCCCGTCCCGTCTCGAGTCTCGACTCCATCCAACTTGTATCTTGTCTGGCCTCAGACTCAGACTCGATTTGACTCGTCTCGTCCTTTTTACTTTTACTTTTAGCAGCAGGCGCGTTCTCTTTGTGCCGCTTATTTAATTACATATTAGCAACAGCAAGAGCAAATATAGAACCAAAGAAAAGAAATAAAAATCAAGGGGCAGCTGAAGTTGCCCTCGAAAAAGTGCCACAGCCCCTAGATTCTAGATTCTAGTTACGAGTGCTCGTCGTCTTTAGACATGTGTTTGATGTCTGATTTCTATTTACATTGGACCCGCTTTCTCCTACTTTCTCCTGGCTCAAATAGCACATAATAAGTAGAATGGTAACAGAACTTTACTCAACTGAATTGAGTTAAGACAATTTGTCATTAGTCGCATGTCCATTTAAAATATCGTTGTGCCTCTAATTGAAATTTTATATATTTCAATCGATTCATAATTTGTGTCTTTTGAACAGAAAGTTAAATAAATTAAGTATTTCTTATAAATAAATAAATAAATTAATTAATTAATAAATAAATAAATAAATAAATAAATAAATAAATAAATAAATTAATTAATTAATAAATAAATAAATAAATAAATAAATAAATGAATAAATAAATGAATAAATAAATAAATAATAAATATTATTTTTTAAAAGAACTTTTAGGTACGATAATAATTTAATTTAATTAATTAATTAAAATTATTTAGTAGTGTTTTTTTTAATTTTAATAACATCCCTCAATCAGCCAATTTCCTCCAAAAATATATTAAATTAACAACAAAAATTCTTTTTATAAACATTGAATATTTTTTAGCTCTGCTTTACATTATTTTCTTTAACTTTGCACTTGACATAAATAAAAACAAAGCTCTTTAGGCAACTTGGATAATTTATTTTGGCTTAATAAATTGCGTTGAAAACTATGCAAAATATTTGCATTATTTTCAATGAATTGCCATATCTGTTGTGTTTAGCCATTAGCTCAGTTATGCCACTAGACACACACACACACACACACACACACACATACACAAAACAAAGACCAACAAAAATGTCAAACACTCAGTCAGACAGCAACAACAACAATAGAAACAACAACACATAAATGACAACCGCCCGTTGGCGCTCCATTTATTTTGGGCGCTAACGAAAGCGAAATGAAATGAATTGAAATCAAAATACACGCAGTAAACAATGGGATAAAATAGGCATGCGCTCTCTTTTCTTCACTCCCCCTTTCTCTTTCGTTCGTATACTCACCATCATGCGAATCGTAGAGATATATGATGCTTTGCCAGCCATAATATTGTATGGTATCAATAATTGCCTGATGATAATCCGGACGCATGCTGATCGCAAAATCCAACAGACCCGATGACGGGGTAAGCACCTAAAAGTATGCAAAACAAAGCGACACATAAGTGACATGCCATGGAAGGGGAAGGGTTTGTCTCTCTCCCTCTCTCTCTCTCTCTCTCTCTCTCTCTCTCTAATTTGCCTCCCCTCCAGAGAATATAACAATGTAATGTGCACGCTACATGAAGCAATAATAAAATGAAACGCGTTTCCGCTTTGACGCTGCCAGCGACAAAGGGAGACATGGCGAGGGGGGAGGAAAGGACACTGTAAAGGACATGTAAGTCCTGCCTTTTGACTGGTGGCAAGCAAGAGCGCTGCAGCTGAACTGCTCGACTCTTAAATGCCCAGTGCAGTGCGATTTAATCAGTATAAGTTAATAAAAATATTTAAATTTAATTTTAAAATATTTAAATTTAATTTTAAAATATTTAAATTTAACTTAATAAAAATATTTAATTTTAATTAAAATAAAATTAAGTAACAATCAATTTCAAAGAACTTTTAAAAAATAAAAATTAAAAAACAATAATAAAAAAAAATTAAAATACAAATTTATAAAATAAAATAAAATAAATTTTAAAATTAAAATAAAATTAACTTAAAATTAAAAAAAATAAAAATAATTAAAGAAATGTTAAATAGCAAAACCATTAAAAAATAACCGCAAAGATAATTAAAAATAGTTTAAAATAGTTTGGCAATAAAAAACATTCTCAAACGCACTTTTAATATTTTGTATTTGTTGTAATTTAAATTTTATGCAATATTTGCCAATGTCAATACTTTAAAACAGCGGTGGGCACGAAATTTGAATTCGGGAGCACTGCAACAACATCAAAAACAACAACCCTATTAGGGTCTAACTAAGTAGGGAGCAGCCGCTGCTCTAAAATGCTTCAAATTATATTAAAAAAGAAAAGTAAAAGAAACTTGATCTAAATAATATAATTAAAATGTTGATTTAACTTAACATAATTTTTAATTTAACTTTTTTATAATTTCAGTTAAAATTTAAATATAATTACTAAATTTTACTTTTATTTTAATATTACTTAATTTTACTTTAATTTTTACTTTAAATGTGGTCAACTGACATTAAATAAATAAATATGTTTATATTGGAAAATCAGCCTGACAACAATTTTACCCAATTTTGATTGCTTTAACTCTCTTACATTCTAAACTACAGTTTTTGTTTATACAAACAAACAGACAATATCACAAACTTATAAGCCTTTAAGGTACTGGGCTAAGAAGTAAGAGGCATAAATACGCACAATATACGAGAGCATACTTGTCTGTACATCAAGAGAGAAGATACACAGCGACCCGTTTCCGTTAAGCTGGAAGAACACACACAGACACACACACGCACTCACACACATACACGCCTGAAGGCACACGCAAATGCGCAGTCTGCTGTGTGTGTGTGTGTGTGTGTGTGTGAGAGAACAAACTGTGACTATTGTTGTTGTTGTTGTTGTTGTTGCTTTGCCAACGCCATATCTTGATTTATAGTGATTGAAATAAAAGAGGCCAAGAGCGGATCATAAATTTTTTTGCGCTCACTGTGGAGAAGAGTGAGTGTGTGAGTGAGTGAGTGAGAGAGAGGGGAGAGGGGGAGGGGCGCATTGAGGGGGCGCTCGTTTGGCATTGTCTTCCGGCTTTTGGCTTTGGCTTCGACTCTTCTGTGTTTTGTGAAGTGCCAGGCACAGTGACAACAACAACAACAACAACAACGACTTGTTGTTGTTGTTGTCGTTGTTGGTAGTAAATTTTCTTCAAATTACAATTATTATGATTTGTGCTTGGCTTTTGATTTAGTAGAGCGTCTGGCAGACACCAAAAGGCAACAAACAACAACAACAACAACAGTAACAACAACATAAATGTGTGTGTCTATAGATGTGTGGCCATGTGTGTGTATATTTGTACTTATAGCCACTTTGTGCGATGACTTTATTCTTCTAAACCCAACTACGTAGGTTAGCTTGATGTTTAAATTAGAAACGTGGCGCCTTCAACTTCAACCCCTACCCCTTAAATCACCCCCACCCCCTTACAGCCCCCTTCCACACGCTATAAACTGCAGTTTAAATCGTTAAGTGAGCTGTATGAAAAGTTATGACCCTGACAAAGGATAAAAACATAAAAAAGCATGAAGAATGCAAACTATTCTAAAGAATATGCTCGCAAAACTTTTACTAAAAGTGCCTGGAGCAAAAAAAAAAATATATTTAAGTATTTATTAAAGTGTTTCAAGTAGGTTTTTGCCATATTCTGCTCTTACTTTTTGCCAGTGTCCAAGCATAACTAGAACCTATTGACCTAAATTAAATGGTCAGCAATTTCAGTGGCTGACAACAACAACAACAACAACAACGACAACATCGAAAAATATCAAGAGCAGCAGAAAATTGTGTTGTTCAATCTGTTGTCAGTTGACATAGATAGTGAAGTTGGTTTTTATTTGCATTCGGTTTTGCATTCGAGAGTTGCCCGAATAATTGCATTGGGTTGCCACTCTCCAAAGGCAAACAGTCGTCAAAAAATACTCTGTAATTTGTGTAGTTTCTAAGGGAAAAAATTTGTTTTAAAAACACTGTCAATATTTAATGTAAACTTTAGTTTTTAATTATTATTTTATTCGCTTATCTACAGTCTGCAGCATAAATCTCCGATGGCAAACAGTCGTCAAAAAATACCCTGTAATTTTTAAGCGTACAAATTTATTTTAAAAACACTGTCAATATCTAATAATGATTTTTAGTTTTTAATTACTATTTTATACGCTTATCTACAGTCTGCAGGATAACTCTCAGCTGGCAAACAGTCGTCAAAAAATACCCTGTAATTTGTGCAATTTTTAAGCGTACAAATTTAGTTTAAAGACACTGTCAAATTAGTGTCAATATTTAATGCGAACTTTAGATTTTAATTATTATTTTATACGCTTATCTCAAGTATGTAGGATAACTCTAGTCTATCATAAATTAATTGCTGTACCTTGGAGAATTTATTTGTTTATTAACCTATTTATTTGCATTTTATGTTATTAAAATTAATAAATATTTAATTTTTTCGACTGCAAATAAGTTCATAAATTTTATTAATTGCAAATTACAGGGTAACTGCTAGTCTAAAAATTTAAGAAAATTCTAAAAAATCATAAATTAATTGCGAAAGTTTTTACAATTTATTTATTTATAAACCCATTTATTTGCATACTTTTTTTATTAAAATTACTAAAAAATTACTAAATAATTGATTTTCGACTGCAAATAAATAAATAAAATTCATCAATTGCAAATTACAGGGTAACTGCTAGTCTATAATTTTAGAAAGCACAGCTATTAATTGTTTTTCAGTCGCCCAACTCGAAAACGCAAATATGCAGCCATCAATTTGTTTGTTCGCCTATTTGCGTTCAACATTTATTTCCATTTTTCGCTATAAATATTTTTATCATTTATTTTGTTTAGCTATGTTCGAATATTTAAGTTAGAACTGCTGTTTAACTAGTTGCTATGTTGATTTTTTGCTTCAATTAATTCAAGTGTATTTTTGCACATAAATATATATTTTTGATTTCCATACGAGTTGACGGCATAAATATTTGGTTAAATAACTTGACGAATGAAATAATAAGTATGTGAAATGGTTCTGAGCGAAAGCGCATAAATTCTTTGAAAATCAGTCTTTGTTTTTTTTGTTTTTTATTTGGCACAGCTGGTAAGCGGCTTTAATTATAATTTGTGCTGCTCGTTGAGTTGAAATTCCGCAAATATTCCACATATTCTCTTTGTTTCATTACGAACTTTTTGCCCTTTTTCCGTTTCGTCCTGCGGGCAACTTCATTACTCATCTCTGTAAGCATACATCTGTGTGTCAGTGTATGCACATACATACATGTGTGTGTTAGTTTATTGACTGACTGTGACTCGACTTTCTCTCTCTCTTTGAGTTGGTAACAAAACCACATCAAACGTAAATAACTGCACACAAAATCAATTACGTATGACAATTTTTTAGCATTACGTTACGTTTCATTCTGTTTTCTTTTGTTACGTTTGCACTTACCTTCTCCGGAAACCAGGGCGTCACGAATGGCATTTGGAACGTATTCGAATAGGAGTGCAATGTGTCAAAGGAGTCCGGCGACACGGCGCCCAGCATCGAGTAGACTCCGCGCGAGAATTGATTGCAAACTGTGCAGGTTACACCAATAAATATTTTTTAGTTTTCCATTCGGTTTTCGTTTTGCAGCGGGTGAAATGAGAAAGGAGAATAACGAGAAATGGGAAACAGCCACGCGACATGGCAACAGTTACAGCTTGAAAAGGAAGCTGCGTTTTTGGTTTCTTTTTGTGGCAAACACACTGTTAAAAAAAACTGTTTTTTTTTAAAACTTCTCAGTTTTATGTGAAAAATATATATTTTAGTATACCTGCTAAATTTCTATTAGAATTACTAATCCATTCGATTATTTTTGGAAATAATCGTAGTGACTATATAATTCACAGTTGAAAAGTTTGTGATTATTAAATGATTATGATTACGAAAAATCCGAAATAATCTAAAATTATTACAATTATTCAAAAATCATTAGAAATAATCAAAAATAATCTTTTTGGGCATTCAGATTATTTTTGATTTTTTTTCTGATTATTTCTGATTGTTTTTGATTATTTTTGAATGATTGTAGTAGTTTTAGATTATTTTTGATTACAAAAATCGAAATCAATAAATAATTGGGAAAAACCGAAAATAATCGAAATTTAATCATTATAATAATAATAATAATTTAATAATTTAATTACTTATGATTATGATTCCTAATCATTATTTAACAGGTACGATTTGAAGTATCTTGATTTTAAAATTGTTTTATATTAATTTTACTTATTAAATTGACTTATTTAAAAAGCATTAAAAAAAATATATTAACATTGTTATTGATTTTAGAAAGAGTAGAAAAAAAAAAAATTAATTCATTCAAGTTTAAGACACGACAAGTTTACACGGATATAAAATACATAAATGAGACTTGATTTTAATAATATTTTACCGGATTTCCAATGAAAAAAAACTCATAAAAAAGAAGTTGTTTCTAAAATCAAAAATTATTATTTTAAATTAAACAGCTTTAAGGAAATAAAAAATGGAAATATATTTTTTATTTATAACATAAAAGACACAATATATGTATATATTTAAAATACGTATATAAAAAAAGTCTTAAAATCAAGATTTTTCATTACTTTTAGGCCCGTTTTTTCAATGTTGAATTAAGATGTTTGATAGATACTGAAAAATGAATTTGACGTAAAATGTATAGAAATTACTGTCAAATTTTAAATTATATCTTAGATATAGTTTATATGTACATTGAGAAAACGGCAATTAATGAATAAAATATCAGTTTTATGACTTGAAACTGGTAAATTTCGTCTAAAAAATGTGTTGTGAAGTAACAATTATTTTTATCAGTGTGCTTGAATCAAGTATGTCGTACTTGATTTAAGAAAATCCAAGATAATCTATTAGGATTGATTTTGCAGCGAAATTCATCTTTTTTTTCCAGTGTATAGGAAAATATAATACAATATAATGTGTGTGGGAGTCTAAGTGAATGAAGTGTGTGGAGTGTAGAGTGTGGAGTGTAAAGAATGTGACAGTGTAAAGAATGTGACAGTGTCTAGGTCGTGATGTAAATGAATGTGCGCAATTAAATTGCAGTCCTTGGAAGTGGAGTGTGGAGGGGGAAAAACATAGTGAGGGGGGAGAAGGGAGGTGAAAGTGTAGCGAGTGCAATTTTCAATAAAAATGCGCATAATTAATGCAGACAAATGCTGTGTGTGTTGTGTCTTGTGTCTTGTGTCTTGTGTGTCTGTTTGAGTGGTTTCACTTTATTGTGCTCGTATTTTGTATCTTGTATTTGTTTTGTCTTTGTATTATGGGATAGGGAAGTAGGATAAGGGGCGTAACACCTACTCAAGCGGGATAATTTGAATGCATCCGCCGTATTGATGACATCAACGTACGCCTGCAACTCGAAGCGACGCGCACTGACATTCAGATTGTGATTGAGCATTGCATATTTAAAGGCTGATTGCACATCGTCCGTGCCCTGCTCAAAGATGGCGCCTGCAAAACCATAGAAAGAGACAGAAAATGTGGGTGGGTGTAAGTAAGAGATAGAGAGAATTATATATGTGTATATACATATATGGAGCATATTTTTGGTTCGTTAAATATTTAGGCAGCTTTTGACACAGTCCTCTTAATATTAAACGAAAGCGCACTGAATAAATATTTATACAAATGATAGTATGTATAATACACAAGGACATACACTTACACATACACACACACACACACATACAAATACATATAAACTGGCACGCTAATGCAAACGAAGTGTTGATGCAGCAATTTTGCAAGCTGCGCTTTTTGGCCATGGTCTGACAGCCAGTGTTGTCATTTTAGCTATTTTGCAGCTAGAGTTAGATTTTGTAATTTGTAAAGATTGAAAAATTAAGCATATACAAGGAATTAAATATGGAATATTTACAAGAAGTCTAAATGATTTTAAGAAAAGAGTTTAAGCTTCATTTTAGACATGACTTTTATAAATTGTAAAACATATTTTCAATTTTGTATACATAATTAGCAGGGACCGCATAAAATGATTATTGAAATTTATTAACATCAGAAAATCAATGACTAGAATACATATTCAAAAAAATAATGATAATCTGGGGTGCCACAAAAATCTCTTTCACTTGAATTTGACGTACATTTATATGAAATTTACGTCATTATTCAGGTGAAAGAGATTTCTGTGGCACCCCAGAATAATTAAATTTGAGCGAAAAAATAAAAACACAGATAATCATTAATCATGTTTTTTATTTTTATTGCTCAAAATAAAACTTACTTTTAACTCATGGCTTTTGTTTAGGATTTTCCCAAATTTTGTTTTGCATATCCCTTTAAAAAAAATACTTAAGGAACTCATTTAACGTAAACAAAATTATTTAAAATTATTATTATATTTTTTAAAAGCAAGTTTTATTTTGAGCGAAAAAATAAAAATCATAAATAATGATTATTATGAGTTTTATTTTTTCGATCAAAATTAATCATTATCATTGAGGAAAATCCCTAAAAATCTTTAAATAATTATTACTATGTAATTTTTATAATATAACTCATAATGATTACGGTCTCTGATAATTAGATATTTAAAAAATATGATTAAAGTATTACTTATTATGAGATTGGAATATTCAGGCAATTATTAATAATTCTTTGTAAAGCATATATTTTTTAAATATTATATAATTCAAGTATTGAAATATTTTAATTAATATATTGTAAAAAATATTTTAAATTTTGTATATTTAATAAGATATTTAAAAAATATGTTTATAGTACTATTATGAGATTGACACTTAACTTCAATATTTAGGCAATTATTAATAATTTTTTGTATAGTATATATTGTTGAAATATTATATAATTCAAGTATTGAAATATTTTAATGAAGAATATATTTGACAGTTAAAACTATTGGCAATTTTTTTTAGCTCTTTAAATAAATTTTGAGCAATTTCTACATTTTTGTATAAAATTTTGTTTTGTAGTGCTTCAAAATTGAAGCAACACTGCTGGCAACAGGAAGGAGGCACAGTCAGGAGGCATGTGGCACTAGAGGCATTAACAATCCACAGAAGGAGCAGCAATCGCAGCTGGAGCTGAAGCTGCAGTTGGAGCTGAAGCTGGAGCTGCAGTTGGAGCTGCAGGTGAATGGCTTCGTGTGCAAACCAGTCAGCATGACTGTCACATTAGCAAGCACAGCCAAACACACACACAACCAGACACACACACACACACACACTCCAGTCAAACGGCAAGCGCAGTGACTGAGGCGCCATCGCGTAATAAAAAATATACTAGCAAAAAAATAACAACGAGGTGCAAAAAAGGGGAATAAATGAAAGAAAATAATACACAGCAATATTTCTGGAAAAATTCAGGAAACAGCATAAAATTGTATTGCCTGTGTGTTCCCGTTAGCTGATTCGCCACAATTTCAATTATTATTCATATGCCATATGCAAATTAAATGAATTTCAGCACTGAAATTTTATTATTGCAAAAAAAGAAAAGTCAAAGCATATAAAAGAAATACAAATTTTGGGTTTATTGTAAATTCAAGAGCAATTGGAAAAGTTTATTATAAAATTATTAAATTAAAGCAGTTGTTAAATTGAATATGGTGCCATAAAAAAAAAAGGCAATCAAACTAAACTTTTAATCTTTGCAGTTTTTATTGGAAATAATGTAGAAAAAAATGTCTTATTGGAAAAAAATTATATGAAATCTAAGAAGATGTTTCCAAAATAAACCAAAATACATATTTAAAACCTCTGTAAGCTTTTTCTATTTATGACTTGACAATTTACAAGTAAATCTGATTCCATAAATATTTTTTAATAATTCATTAAACTTATTACACTTAAAACTTGAGCTTGGAATTGGGTAGAAAATTCACAATATATGTTTAGAAAATTTTCCATTGTTAAAAGTTCAAATCAGTTTTATAGTAAAAAAAAACGATAAGATCATTACTATTATTATTATAAATAGTATAAAGAAGTTTTAATAGTAAAAAAGAATCATAAATAAAATTTTAAAACATCAAAAATTATGTTTCCTAAATATACAAAAATATAAAAATGGTTACTCAATAATAGTTAATAATTATACACTTTAGACTTCTGTACGATTTTAAAAAATAGTATTAAATGCATAAATATTTTTTGATAACTCATTAAACTTAAGACACTTAAAACTTGAGCTTCAAATTTGCTGGAAAATTTACATGTTTATGTTTAAAACATTTTCCATCATTATCAATAGTATAAAGCAGTTTTAATAGTGTAAAAAATGTTAAAAATCATAAAATAAATACAGTTCAATAAAAGCTTAGCTCCACTTGAAAATTGCGCTAACTTCTGTTACCAATTGCTGCTTTTTGACTTGGCAATTACATAAATTGTTGTCAAGAATTCGAAAATGGTTAAATTGAAAACGATTTAGGGAACAGCATTCCATTCCATGCTCTCGTGTTCGTTTAAGGGAAAACTGCACACACAAATACAATCAAACACACACACACACACACACACACTCAGAGAATAGCCATTGCCATTACACATTGTAGCAAGAATTCTAGCGACAACTGTAAATGCAATGGCAACGGCAACGGCAACTGCTGCTGCTTCTGGTTACTTGCCACACACTCTTTTGGGCTCTTTTGGGTTGTGCTTCGGGTGTTGCTTTTCCCGCTGCTTTTCCTTTTGAGACTCACCTAATGGTATTTTCTCGGTTAACGATGCACTTTGTTGTTGTTGCAGTTGTTGTTGTTGTTGCTGTTGCTGCTGTGCTGCGCTAAATTCCAGCAGCGAGCACATTAAATGTAAATATGCCAAGAATTTTAGCCTCGAATGCATTTTGTATATTCTGTTTCCCGTTGTCGTTGAGAATTTTCCACTTGTAAGTTGTTCTTTTTTTTTTAGTATTTTCTTTTATTGAATGCCAGGTGTATTTGCTGGCTTAGTTTGTAGTTCTTGCTGCTCGTTGTTGTTTGTTTTTGTTGTTTTTGTTGTTGTTCGTTGAGCGCGTGGCCGTGTGCAAATATTTGTTGCCTACTTTTGAGCGCTGCAAGTACTGGAAGTTTGTTTGATTTTTGCTGGCGTTTATGGCCGTAATTAATTAATGCTAATTAGCTGATACGTTGTTTAGACATTTAATTATTTTTATTATTATTTTTAGATTTGTAATTTTTTATTTATTATATTATTTTATGTTTCTTACAAACAATCAATTAATAAGTTAATACGTTGTTTAGAAATTTATGTAATTTTCGTATATATTTATTTTGATTACAGTTAAGTTGACTTATTTGTGGCTTTTAAACGTTGCGTTTAATTAATGCTAATTAGTTGATACGTTGTTTAGAAATTTGATTTAGTTTTGTATTTATTTATTTTAGTTGAGCTTAATAGCTATTGATGTGTAATTTATATATGCTTAGCAGTTAGTTGCAAGTGTGTATATTAATTAGTTTAATTTATTTAATAATTTTATTATTAATTCTAGCTATGTCACTAAGTAAGTTGCTTTGTGGCGCACTTTAAATCTTGAGTACGCTTGACTTTAACCGTAGGCACGTCCCCGCACACACACACGTACAAACGAACGCACACACGCTCAGCTTTACACACAGACACATGTGCACAGTAACAGTCGCAGTCACAGTCACTGTCCGCTCACATGAACCAAACGGCAACGCGTTGTAATCAGCACTAAAAACGTCTAAGCTGCCCAGTAATATGAGAGACCCCAGCATCCAATGCTTCGGCTACAAAGCAACATTGTAGCTTCACTTACAACAAGCAGTGCGTGCGAGAGTGTGAGAGCGAGAGAGCGTGAGAGCGTGTGCGAGTGCTATGCTTGCTGGATGCTGTGCGCTCTTTGTGCTAAAAATAATTTGAGAGCGCACGTTTTGATGCTTTGCCTTGTGCTCGCTCTCACTTACGCTCTCTCACGCGCTCGCTCACGCGTTCTTGCTCTCTTTGGTCTGCAAAGAAGTTTCGGCTTCGTCAGTTACTGACCTACTACGTTTTGTACTATACAACTTGCAAATTTGTTGCGTATTGTTGTTGTTGCTATTGTTGTTGTTGTTGTTGTTATTGCTGCGCTTGTTGTTGTTAAAATGTTTGTTTACGTTGCGCCTTGCATTTTTTGGGCTGCATAATTGATACGGACAACAGCAGCAAGCAGCGGCAACAGCAACAACAACAGCAAAATCTCGTTGCTCAATTGCGTTCAAATCGTTTTCTCCCACCCCCCTCTCCCTCCTTTTTTTGTTATCGTTGTTGTTGTTACTGGCATTTTTTCTTTCTTTTTGCTTTTTTTGGTAATTAGAAACGATGCCGTGACAATCCTTTTAACAAATCTCATTAGGCTGTCAATTACGTGCCATTGCTGTTAGTGCGCACTGTAATGAAATCTCATTAATCGACTTTAATTTTTGTGAAAACACAAACTTAAGTGCGAGCCAAGCAGCAGTTATCGCCCTCTCTCTCTCTCTCTTGCCTTAGACTCAGACTCAGTCTCAGTCTCAGCCTTAGTCTTGGCCACGCCTACATTCGATGGGGGGCTGGGGGCGGAATTCTTTGCAATATTGTCGAGGTCGTGGCGTACAATTTCATCATAATCTGTAATTAGTTTATAATGCGCACAGGAAGCGAATCGCACAAGGCAGGAAGAGAATAAAGTGCCGGGACAGACGGACAGACGGACGGACGGACGGACGGACGGACAGGACAATGCGACCGTGCGACGAACATTTCTACTTAACCTACAACAATCTCCGCTTAACTACAACAAATATAACAACAACAACAAGTTAGCAAGCATTAGTTGAGACTGCTCGACTACGAAATACCCTGCTTTAATCCCTTTAGCGTTAGTATCTTCAGTATACCCTTTTTCTTTATTTTTTAAATTATTTGTTGAAAAATTTTCCAGTTTTATATCGGATTGTGCTGAAATTTTCAGTCTAAAATTTGAAATTTGTAGTTTTAAAAAAGTCGGTATAATTTAAATTCTTTTTTCAAGTTATTAAAAAGTAGTCATCCCATCGTAATGAAATTTTGGTCTCTCATCGACCCCAATAAATTCATTCTATATGGCAAATCTCAATTCTCTAAAATTGCCACAGTAATTATATTTTTTTTTATTTGTGGGCGCTTCATATAAAATTCAAAATAAACATGACCTATCTGCTCATTAAAGATGACTACATACCATATTTGATACTTCTAGCTCTTTACATTTCTAAAATCCTTGATGCTAATCAAAAGTGTACAAATTTTATTAGGTTTTTTTGTTTCCTACAGTCTGCTACATACTTTGCACAAACACTAATATACCCTCTACCAGGGTACAACATAATGAGAGCAACAACAACAACAACAACAAATGGTAAAAGTCAAGCCAATAAACATAAAAGTTGATGGCAAAATTTTTTAATTAAGAAAATCAATGAATATTTTTTCATCATTCCATATTACACATTATGAGCTTTTTTCCTCTCCTTCGCCTTTTCTCTTTCCCCCTCTGACCCTCTCTCCCTCTCTTCCAATGTCTCTCTCTTTGATTTTCCTTCTTTATGACCCGCATTTTCAATGCCCATTAATAGGTTATTACAACTTTCGTATGCACTTTGTGAATAAAAGTTAAAAAAAAGAGTAAAAAAAAGGACTCGACATAACTCGGAGTTTGCCTCTGATAATCGCAGTACTTTCCAATTTATTTGATTAGTTTAAATAATGATTAGTCGTTAGTACCTGGCGCTGACTAATCGAAGTGTGAAGCTTAAGTGGGAATTGGATATTAGAAGCATTAAGCGCATTAACACTTTTAAGGGATTTTGTTATTGGTTATAATATAAAATGAGAAACTAAAATGCTTTACTGTCTAAAGATATGTTCACTTATAAGTAGAAAAGCAGTCTATCTTATAGGAAGGCGGAGATAATTTGAGGTAGGAAAGAAAACAGCTGTTTGGTAATAAGTCTAGGCTTAGATACAATTATTTAATATATATTAAAAAAACAAGCGGGAAAGTCTAAAGTCGAGATACCGAATATACGATACCCGTTACTTATTTAAATAATTATAAAAAAATTCATTGCATACTTTAAGGCGTTTACATTGCTTTTAACTTAATTTAGCTATAACTTCCGTTATATTTGCTCGATCTTATTGCGATTAGGTGGGATAATAGTTTATAACAATAGATAATGTTAATAACCAAAATGCTAATTATTTAATTTTAAATTTTCAGCCAATAAATTCAAATTAACAAGGTAAAATTAAATCAAAACAAGTGGCAAAGACTTCAGTCGAGCTCCCAACTATAGGATACCCGTTACCTATTTAAATGTATATGCAATTTTTTATTGCATACTTTTAGGCACATTGCTTGAAACTTAAAACAGACATAACTATTGTTCTGTTTGGCCAATCATGTTGCGATTAATTAGGATGATAGCTTATAATAATAGATAATAAGAATTTTATGCTTTTGAAAATAATTAATATTTAAAAAGATTTATATATAAATTTTTTATAATAAATGAATAAAATGAAGCTGCAAAATCAATTAAGATGACAGCCAAAAAGACATTGTACATGGAAATCGATTAGAGTTTTGGCAAATTTTAAGAGTTTGAAGTTATGGAAAAACTTTATAAGGGTAAAAAAATTTAATTTTCTAAAACAAAAAAATTTAAATGTAGAATCAGTTCAGAGGTCGAAAATAGATTTAAAAAACGTCGTACATGAAAGAAGTTTATGATTTGACACAGTTATTGGAGTCTGAAAGTATTGTAGTTAGAACTACATTAACATTTTAGCTATATTAAAAAGTATCTAAATTCCCACTTTGAAGCGATAAAAAAACCGTGTGTAAATTCAAAAAGTCTGCTCTCGTCTTTTATTCCTTCTACATCTTCCCAGGTCACTTATTATTATTTCCATTATCATTGTTGTAATTTCATTGAGAGCAATTAAATTCCCCCCTACAATTTCTGCAATAAATCAAAGTCAATGCTTTAACGTTTTTTGGGCAATGATTTAAGCAGAAATCCAAATTAAGCCAAAACTGCAGCAAAATCAAAGGCAAAGGCAAACAATTAAACAAATGAGTAAACAAACAAATGCGAAATGCAGTTTGATATTATAATTAAATTTGTCCATCATTCCTTTTGCTTATTGTACAATATGTATATCCAGCTGGGACTTTGCAATTTGCAAACAAATATTCAACTATGTAGTTTTTTGTGCAATTATTTAATGCGTACGCCAATAAAATTTTAATTGCTCTTTTTCATAAATATGTAAATGTATTTTTGTGAAAAATGCGTCGCCTTTTTGGAGCACAAAGGAGAGCGGGGAAAGGGGAAGGGAGGGGAAAGGGGAAGGGCAGAAATATCAACGCTAATTATTTACAATTAAAATTTATGCGGCTGCCTAAATCAACAAATCTAAATCGTTTAATTAAAAAGCCGCGAGCACCCAAATGCAAAAACAACAACAACAAAATCAACAACAATAGTTACAGAAATAAAAAAAATAAAAACAAAAACAAAAACAAAAATGATATTGCTTGAAGCCACAAAACAAAATCAGAGCCGCAAGTACAAAGATAAATAAGTGGCAATGTCGGTTTCATTTCCGGTTGTTGCATTTGCATGCAAATGGCTGTGTGTGTGTGTGTGTGTGTGTGTGTGTGTGTGTGTGTATTGGTGTAAGCGGTATATAAGCACATTGCCAACTGCTTTTTAGATTTAAGCGCCACAGCAGCAGCAGCTAAAAGCACAAAAATAAAGCAATAAAAAGCAGCACGCCACAAGTAAGAGGCGAAGGGAAAGGGGGAGGGAGAATGGATGAGGGGGCGTCACTGCTTACAGTTACTAGCAGCTGTCGTTTCCTTACACCTTCTCTCTCACTCTCTCACTCTCTCTGAGAACATTTGTATTGCCTGCTGTGACTTAGCCTCGACTGTCTTTCAGTTTCTCACTTCATCAGTTACGCCAAAAAGGAGACTCGGCAATAAATTTCGCTGATTGCTTCCGCTTTTCTGCCTCCCCCTCCCTCTCTTGACCCATCCCTCTGGCCACTGACTTTAACCTCGACTGCGTTTCGGCCGACTGGCTCATTTTTTATGCCGCTTGATAAAGTAATATCCGTTTTAGGTAAGACTTTTGGCCATGTTCTTATACCCTGTAGTCACGCAGCAGACTTGAATGAATATATGTATATCTGGTATATCTGCTACTTAGAAATGTATGGCATATATTAAACCATAAAACGACTGGCATTTAAATCGAATTAAGCCATCGCATGCCCATGCATGCAAAGTGGCACTGACTGTATAAATTAAAGGGTATTAAATTCATTTTCCAGCTACTGCAAGTAATGTGCCAACTTTATGCTATAATTTGGTCACAAGCGTCGCAACTGCAGTCCACTATTTTTCTTTTTCGTTTGCTGCTTTTTATGTTGGTCTAACGCAGATTTGTGGCCTTGCGACGGCTCTAATGGCTCATGGGGCGTATGCGTCATATCAGAGCACGCATACGCAGTGTAGGTCAATGCTGTTGCCAGTCGACGAAAAAAACAGGGACTTCCTGCCCGCTATAACCGAAAAAGTTGAAACGTTGCAGTCGAGCTGCTTGACTTTTAGAAGCCCAATATCCATCCATAAATATAACTTTAAGAAGACAGAAAACAAATTAAAAAAAAACCAAGAAAAATTAATAAAAATTACTGAGGAAAGTATTAAAAAAAACAAGCGGAAAATGGTACAAAATAGGTACAAAATACATACAAATTTGTACCATTTGATATGTATATTGCAGCTATTTTGTACCAAATCTGTAACTTTTGAAATAAGTGAGATATCGGGTTGAAACTTTTACCATATACTCACAATACTTCAATATATGTTTTGAAGAAAAAAATTAGAGTGGGCGTGGCACTAAACAGGGCTTAAATTGCAAATAAATGTAAATTTTTGTAATTTTATATTGCAAAAAAAATTGTTTTATAAGTTAAAAAAAAATTTAAAAAAAAAAATTTAATTTTTTTATTTAATTTTTTTATCGGAAGCTTGAATTTGACTTCAGACCCATGGTTTCTTGGGCAAATCTTCTCAGATTACGATATTGACAACCGCTTGGTAGTGAAAAAAATTTACCTACCCTAATGCACATAAAATATTTTTTATTGCATACTTTTGGGTACTTACATTGCTTAAAAACTTAAATCAGCTACTACCACCATTCTATTTGTGCGATTTTTTTATGAATTAGAAGAATGACAGATAATTACAGTCGAACTTCCCTAACTCGAACTTCCCTAACTCGAAGTCTCTCTAACTCGAACAAAATCGAGTGGCAATACTAGGCAAATTTCATACAATTCTACTTCCCTAACTCGAAGTCTCCCTAACTCGAACTTTTTTCGTGGATAATGGTGATTCGAGTTAGGGAAGTTCGACTGTATAATATAATGGATTGAATTTTATTATTGTGAAGATATTCTTTAAATATCACAGTTTGTTCAAAGCTATATTTTTTTGCAATTTTTGATGAGTAAAAAAATTCCCTATACTAAAGGTTGATTCTCGATCGATTTTATGCTCTACAAGAAAGTAGTAAGTAATAGTAGTAATAATATTAATAGTAGTAGACGCAAAGATAAAATTAAATAAATAAATTGTTTTTCATTGGATCTTCATTAAACTATTATTAGCAATATCTCAATTATATAGTCTGTTTATAAAGTTTAAATTTGTTTTTTTTAAATTTTACTTGTTTTAATATCAACGGATGTGGAATCATGCCCAGAAGCTAATCACCAACTTTCATCACGATTGGGCCATAAGATAGTGAAGATATTAACGATTTTGTCCGAGGTATTTTAATGGCAATTCTATAAATAGAATAGAATTAATGGTCAATTAATTCATTTTACATTTCCTCTGCAAGAATGTTTCTCGAATTTGTTATCTTCAATTCAAGTTGCGGCGTGGTGGAAGTGATAAGTGCTCGGCAAGCAAAACGGGAGATCGAGGTTCGAATCTCGGTTCTGTCGATGCAAATGATTTTTAATTATTATCTTTTTATTATTTTTATTTTCTTATTTTTATTTTTAAAATTGGTTTAAATCACTTATCTTATTATATATGTATGTAGCTGCCACAAAAACGATAGGTCGATATTTAAGCATAAGTATGAGAATTTCATGGGCATCACATCTGCGGCGTGCCGGGGACTGGGCCCAGGGTATATTACTGTCGAGTGCACTCGACTGACCCGCTTGTTTTTATTTTATTTTTTTTAAATTTTAGAACAGACAGATATGGTCACCAACTTATAACTCTTTGTAACCCTATTAGATACTGGGCTTATTATGCACTGGCCTTGCACAAACCCAAAATTGCTGCTGTGCGTATGTGTGTGTGCGAGTGTGTGTGTGTGTGTACATGTGTGTAATTGAAACTTCCGCTTTGGTCAGTTAGCGCAATTTAGCAAGCTGCACTCGACTGACCCGCTTGTTTTTATTTTATTTTTTTTAAATTTTAGAACAGACAGATATGGTCACCAACTTATAACTCTTTGTAACCCTATTAGATACTGGGCTTATTATGCACTGGCCTTGCACAAACCCAAAATTGCTGCTGTGCGTATGTGTGTGTGCGAGTGTGTGTGTGTGTGTACATGTGTGTAATTGAAACTTCCGCTTTGGTCAGTTAGCGCAATTTAGCAAGCTGCAAAAAAGTTAGATACGGCTGAAGTAACAGGCAAAGTGCAAAGTCCATTGCAGCTACTTGGCTTTCATTTCAATTTAAACTTTAAAAAGCCAACAAGCACACACATACAGAAAGAGACAGAAAGAGAGAGAGAGAGAGAGAGAGAGAGAGGGGGAGGGAATGTGTGTGCAGCCACATGTAGAAATGAAAATTATTTAAAATGATTTATTTCACAACAATTTTCATTAGGCGACCAACTGCATTGCAGGTTTCCTTTGCCACGCCCCTCGTCGCCGCCCCCCTTATGTCGTGCACTAATTCACTTTTGCTGATTTTTGTGCAAAAAAAAAATAAAAAATTATGCGAATGTTGCCTTGAGAAGACTTCGTCGAGGGGTGGACTTGAAAGAGGGAGAGGGGAAGAGAGGGGAAGTTTACGTGGTCCTGTTTCATACATGTTTCATATATGAAATAATTATATATGCGGTCAGCCAACAAAGCTGCAGGCAGTGCAGCATTAACCCCCTCCCCTGCCCCATTAGTCCACCCCCTCCCCTCTGTGCAATTTGCTATTCGCTTAGCCAATGAAAAAAATGAGCTTGCTACAAAATGTGTCCGTGTTCCGTATTCCGTGCTTCGTGTTCCGTGGCGAATGCTGCATAACTTTTGCGGAAATTTGACTCTAGGGCGCTGCTGCCACGCCCCCGCCGCCTGCTGGCCACTGTCAGCGACGCACAGTGGGCAAAATTGGAAAATATTGGCATCGATTAGTTTGTCTAAGTTTTTAAAGTATCTGTTTGTTTTCTATCTGTATTTAAACAAAAAAATGTTGTATTTTTTCACTTTTTTAATACTTTTTTTTTATTTAAATACAGACGATTTTTTTGTGATTTTCAAAAATATTCTCGTGAATAAAAAAAAATGTTACTTTTAAATTTACTTTTTATTTAAAAAATGTTATAGTTTTTTACTTCATAGAAATTTGTACAGTATCAAAATATATAAAATGTATACTACCTATAAAAAAATAATTTCTTTAAATTAATTATGTTGAAAAATACATATATCAATTATATATATTCTTATAGGTATAAATGAAAAAAGTATATATTAAAATTGAAATTAAACATAAAATGTTTTTGTAATTTTTAAAAATATTCTCGTGAGTAAAAATATTATACTTATAATGTTACTTTTAAATTTAATTTTTATTTAAAAAATCTTTTAATTTTTTATAAATGTAATAAATAAAATTTAAAAAAAAAATATGGTTTTTAAATTAATTATGTTGAAATATATATTAATTACAATTTCTATTTTTATGGGCATAAATATATACATTCATTTGAAAAACGTATATATTAAAATTGAAACTGAACATAAATTAAAAATGTGAACAATCAAATTAATTACAAAATAATAACCATATCTGAGATTTGAAAATACCAATAAATATAAGCTAATTTAAAGCAATTGCCCACTGTGCAGCTGTGCGCAAAAATTAGTAAAAGGGAAGAAAAGTGAAGTGAAAATGAAAAAAATAGGATGAGTTGGTAAAAGCAACTTGAAAAAGGTTAACAAGCGGCAGAGCAGCGCAGCTTTGGGAATAGTCCAACAGCACACAGAAAAAAGAAGTTATAATTTTTGGCAGGCAACAACTACAACAACAATGGGCGAAACAACTACAAAAGGGAACGTTAATGAAAAGCAAGCGTGAAATAAAATCATAAATTTTGCAGCGCTTGCACGCCAGTGAAAAATGACAGTGTATGAGTGTGTGTGTGTGTGATTGTGTGTAAGAGACTTTTGTTTTTGTTTTGCATTTGTATAAACACGCACATGTGCTTGGGACAAGTGCATTTGCGGTGTGCCCCCAAATGTATGCTACATTAATGCCGAGAGTTGAGGATATGTCCGTGTCCGTGTCCGTGTCCGTGCGAGCAGCTCGACATTAACTGTAACTGTAACTGGCCAACACACGCAACACACACAGACACACACACTCACACCACTCCCAAGTCTAGACTTGGTCCAAACTGTGGTCAGGCTTAGTGTGCAACCAAGTGCGAATGTGGAACTTGGAAGGACTACAACGGAATTGAAAGTCCTTTAAAACATCTGCTCTGGGTAATGTCGAGAACACTCTGTGCACTCTTGTTAGAAGCTACTTATCTGGCCAAAATAAGCAGTCGAAATGCCAGAGAGACAACCAACTGCCAACTAGTTAGTATGTTTTAAGGTGGAATAAGGAAGAGCTCTAGAATGTCATTAGACTTTATTTGATATTTGTCATACAGTTTTTAATTTAAGATATGTTGTCTAAAATAAAAAAAAAGTTCCCACAGTATTAAAAAAATTGTAACCGTTAAACGGTATAAACCGATTGAAATTGGTTATCGTATCTGAAATCGTAACCAAAAACAACCTTTTTATTATAACAATATCAAAAACCAAATTTATTTAAACCGAAAAAGCCGTTAAGAAACCGCTTCATGCATAACGGTTAATTTCGTTACGCTTAAGCATAAAATTTAATTATGATTTTCAGGTGCAATCATTGTTTTTCAAAACTAAATTTATTCTTTATATCTAATTTGTATTTTGATCTTAGTAAAAGATCTTCACTTTTAATATTTTTAAATATTTGTTTTCCAATGTTCATGTCTTAAAAATTCTTAATATATTTTTGTGAACCGAATCTTACCGGAGCCGAAACATACAAGAAACCGGTAACCGTTTCATTACCGATATAAAACAGTTTGGCGTAACCAATAACCAAAAAATTAATTGGGAACACAACTGAAACCGTAACTGACACTGATATTCATTTTGGCTTAATACCCTGTTAAAAAAACCTTATGCTACAGAATTGAAAATATTTCTTATCATCTACTAGTTGACAATTTTTTTTTTAACATTTTACCTTTTGAGACCCATTTTTTCAACTTTTAGTTAAGGAGTCAGTTAACTAACTGAAAGATTTTTATTTCAAAAATTATAGAAAGTACTTAATTTAAAAAAAAAAACAGGAAAAACTCTAAAGTAGAAACAAGTAGAGGAAAATTTGAAAACAAATTTATATATATTAAAATTAACTTATAACGGTTGGATCAACCCAAAATAATATGATTAAAAAAATTTATCTTTGCCATGCTTTTAAGCTGTTTCAATTGGCAGACATCAAAATATTCTATAAAAAATAAAATATTTGCTAGTTATAGCTTTATGATCTCTTACAACTACATATATTAATGAATTGGACCAGAATTCATAAAATATGTACGTTATTCCTTCTGCTCTACTCTCTTGAAAAGCAACAGCAAATCTTTTAAAAGCTTCAGATAGCTTATGAAAAGCTTAAAGCTTTTTTGTCGATTGGTTTGCAGCCCAACTAAGCAAAGCTTTTAAGGGTGACTCGCTGTTAAACAAGCTAAAAGCTTTCTGTTAAGCTTAACAGAGCTGAAACTAACAGCAAATTTGAATATTCAAATAATTAAAAGATGTATTATTTTTAGAAAATTGTGTACATACTTTATTTAACTAATCTTTTGGTTTAATGGTTGAATGTACTTTGATGTGATTTAAATCGCAACTAAAGTGGGAGGATTTAATCTTAAACAATTTTAAAAGCGTTGCATTTGCATTTTAAGTGTGCTTTCATTTTTTTTAAATATTAACATATATATAAAATGCATAAATCTGTTAACAATTTGTATGTGTGTGTGAGTGTGTTTGTTAATATTGACATAATTAATTTGCTATGATTTAATGTTAATCTGATTGTTATTTTGTTATCTAAGCGATTTTTGAGGATTTAAAGCAAAAACCGAGCAACAAATATAACAGAGTTTATATATAAAACTGTTAATGTTCACACATTAATTAAAAATGGCATTCACACACACACAGACACACATGATTATAATAATAAACAATTTCTTTTTTTTTAGCTATGAACGGCTGAAAATCCACAATAATTTGAACTATATTTACGATTTATCAATACGATGATTGATTAATTTTCATTTTTTTCATTTAACTTTGATTTGAGTTTTGTTTTATTTTATTTTAGTTACTTATGCTGTTTATAGACCAGTGATAAATGCTTATCAGTATGTTGTATTTTTAACTATAACTATTAGTTAAGGTAATTTGTATTTTTCTGTATTTTTATTTTTGTATTTTGAGTCCAGCTACAAAACGTTGCATAAAGTTTGTATAAAATTTGTCCTGTCTTTGTTAGATTTTTGTTTTTCATTTTTATATATATTTATCTTTGACTAGTTGAATACAAAAACCCAAACATTCAGTTGGCGATGACAGTTAAACCTACATTCGCTATATATGTAACACTATATATATGTATATATATCTTCTATATAGTACTCGTATAGTAAGTATGTTAGAAACAGCTGCTATAAAATTGCTGCCAAACAAATTGGCCAACACTTTGGTAACACTTGGTAATGTGTGTGTGTTTTGTTTTTGTTAAATATATTGCCCATAAGACTAACATCATAATCATTAACTATATATATATATATGTATATATATATGTAATTCATAAGCGCTAATATTCGTTAATGCAACAAGTCTATGTGGGATTCATTATCGCCGGCTCTTCTTCATCTTCAACTTCTTCATCTGCGTCTTCCTCTTCCTCCTCCGCCTCTTCTTCTTCCTCATCTTCATCTCTGTCGGAACGTCAATCGAAAATGCAGACAAACACGCGCAGACAATTGATCCCCACCTTCTCCCAGCAACCCTCCTCGGTGGCTCGACCCTCATGCGTCAACCTCATCTTTTTGGGGTAGTTTTTTGGACTGCTGCGATCGCTGAGATGCACCGGCATCCGGGCGTACTCGGCCCGTGGCGTGCGAAACTTCTCCAGCAGCTCCGTCTGCTGATCCGTGAGGTTCTTTAGCTTTTTGCCTGCAAACAAAAATTAAAATAAAGTTATTAAAAAGTAATCTCTTGATGTTTGTTCTATGTGAACTCGACTTTCCGTTAAGTTATCTACATGAAACTTGGTTTGGCTGTATATTTTAGTAGCAACAGTAACATATGTCGAAATCAACTGAATTGTTCAACTATGTCATATAGATGCCATAGGAACAATCGCTGAGAAATTTATATGTTGTATGAAAAACTTTTTTGTTTTCAAACTAATTACAATCAAACTCAGTTATTATAAACTTATATAGTTTACCCACATCTTGAAAAAATTTAATCAAAATAGGTAGACGATTTACTACAGCTACCATGGAAAACATTCTGTGGAAATTTATGAGAGCAACTTATTTGATTTTCATGTGTTCTTAGTAAAACTCACATTATTAATCTCAATATACCAAATTTAAATAAATTTAAAGAAATAAATATCTGTCTAATATAAGTATCTACAATATATAAATATTTTCATATTGCAAGTTTTTTTAAATTCACTAAGAATAAAACGCTTCTACTTTTTGACCAGTCAAATTAAAAAAAAAGTCTAAAATATTTTTAATAGCTGTCGTAGAAACAATCGTAACAAAAAGAGATATTGTATGAAAAACTTTTCTAATATTGCAGATATCTTGTTCAACTTAACCAAATACATATGATTTAAAGAACTTTTCGCATATCCTGACCAAATTTCATTGAAAACGCAAGATTATCAATTTAAGGTCAAGCGCACACTAACGGCATTCCATATTAGGCTAGGCGCACACTAGCGGCTAAAAGCAGAACTTACAGCTGAATACATCAAACACACTGCCTGTATGAAAGCGCGCACACTGAATGCTGAGCGGAGTTATCAGTTTAAGGCTGCGTGCACACTGGGAGCTGAAAGCGGAGCTTATCAGCTCGAAAAAACAAACACATTGCTTGTATGCGCACACTAAAAGCTGAGCTTATATATCATTTTTGATCTGAACTTTTCAGCTCGCCTATAAGCTCAGCTGTAAACTACGCTTTCAGCTCCCAGTGTGCGTGCAGCCTAAAAGTTATAAAACTATCAGCTCGCCTATAAGCTCAGCTGTAAGCTCCGCTTTCAGCTGCCTGTGTGCGCCTTGCCTAATATGGAGTTAAATTTAAAGATTTTGTATAAATATCCCAAGAATATATATAACTATACTGAAGAATGATGTGAGCAACATTTCTGTTTTTAAAGGTTCCAATAAAATTTACTAAAAACGAATTTTCATAGTGATGTTTTATTAAATTTTATCACAATCTATAAATCTGTTAGATCTTTAACACACCAAGTTCAGCTTTCAGCCGCCAGTGTGCGTTTGGCCTAATATGGAATTAAATTAAAAGATCTTGTATAATTACATGTTATGATATTACAATTATCCCAAGACTATATGTACTATACATTTCTGTTTTTAAAGTATATCGAAAAACTTACTGAAAGCGATTTCGAAGCTTTAACAAATTTATCACAATCTATAAATTTGTTAGATCTTCAACATACCAAAAATAACCAAAGTTCTCTCTCTTTCTCTCTCTCCCTCTCTCTCTCTCTCTCTCTCTCTCTCTCTCTCTCTATCAACTTGTGTGTGTATTATAATTGTAACTCACCCTCGAGTGCATCGCTGATCAGCGACGTCTCCACGGGCGGCAGCAGCTCGATGCGATCGCAGCAGCGTCGAAACTCGGCGGCGGTCATGCGCAGATAGCGCGGCGTGAGGCAGAGCGGACCGAGAACCGTGCGTCGATTTTCGGGCGTGGCATCGAGATTCTTGCGCGCACACTCCGCCAGACTCCAGTTGGCTAAACATTCGAACAGCGTGATCTCCGAGCGCAGTTGCAGCGTGTCCCGCTTGGCCAGCGTCTCCAGCTCCTCGAAGCGCAGATCACAGATGGCCGGCATCGAGAGCAACAGCTCCGCATGCATGTCGATCAGCTGGAGAGTATTGTGCAGCAGCGCCACGCCGTAATCCTCCGTTGTGAACGGATTCGGGTTGGGTATGAGATTAACCTGAGCACCGTCGCCATCTGCCCCGCCATTTGCCTGTTTCTCGGCCAACTGTTTGGCCGCCGCCGCCGCCGCCGCCTTGGCCTTGGACGCCTGTTTGCGGGCCAGCTGCTGTGCCGTCTCCTGGGTGGTGATCACCGTCTGGTGCTGGTTCGTCAGCGCGATGCCCTGGTAGAACCACAGCGCCTTGAATATGTCCAGTGCGGTGGCACTCGAAATGCTGAGATCTAGTTCACGGATGCAGTAGATGATCTAGAAAGAGAAATACAAAAGAAATCAATAATGAAGCGCAGAAATGAAAGGACTGATCTAATAAATAGATACAATTTAAAATAGAGATGTTACATCAAAACTATGAAACCAATTTAAGTATCAAAATGTAAAAATCTACAAAAAATTAATTGAATTTGCGGTATACATATCTCTAAATTTCATGCAAATTCAAGTGAAATTCAAGCGAAAGCGATTTCTGTGGCACCCCTGTTATTGTGTTATTTCAAAGGAAATGTTAAGAGAAAACGTCATTGTAAAAACTTATAAAAAAAAACCTCTTTATGAGGTTGAAATCTAGTAACGAAAGCATTTCCATACCCGAAAATTTTTTATATCCAATTTTGTGACGAATAATATTAAATTTAGCATAAAAATTATTTTAAAAAAATAAGTTTAGATCCGGATTTTTATACCTAATGTAAATAAAATACAATCGATATTTTAAATTAATTTTAGTTTGAAAAGTTGCTAGGCTAAAAATCAGACCAACTTCAAACTTCCATAATTATGCCAAAACTGATCCGTTTTCCTAACGGAATGCCCTTTTAATCATAATTTGACTTATACAAAAAATAGATAATTTTTATACCCGTTACTTAGAAAATAAGTAAACGGGTATATTCGATGCAATGTATGAAACAGGGAGATGGAAGCATCTCCGACCCTATTCAGTATATATATTCTTGATTAGCATCAACAGCCGAGTCGATATAGCCATGTCCGGAGATCGGACAAATAGAAAAGTGGTAATGGCTGATAAAAATGTTTAAGCAATGTAAGTGCCTAAAAGCATGCAATAAAGAATACTTTAAATTGATTTAAATAAGTAACGGGTATCCTATAGTCGTGAGCTCGCTATTAGTTTTTACCACTTATTTCTGAAATATTTTTTTTTTAATTTAAAATCTCAATTTTTACTTGCAATCAAGTTCTTATATCACAAAAAGTATAAATAACGCTTTTATTTTGATTATAAGACTATTCATTATTTTGTAAAAAAAATCAGGCTAAAATAAATTAAAATTTTCACCTGTAAAGTTGTGAAACTTTATTTTAAGGATTTATGTATATGTTTTTAAAATGTCATTAAAATTTTACCTCAATAATTGTAAATCTAAAGTCACAGAGAATATGATATTTTTGTCACCGAAATGTTGCCTCATTAATTGTAGAGCACAGGGATGGAAGAATATAGTTTTCGTCATCTTATAAAACAAGTTAGTTAAAACCTACTTCACAATGTAGTAAATCTACAGGAACAGAGATTTTGAATCGTATAAATCGTAATAAATAACGATCGATAAAATAGGTTGTCTATTTTAAGTTTGAATCGTCTTTTTTGTAGTCCTCTCTCTCTCTCACTAATCTATCTCAATCTCTCCTTCTCTCTCTCTGAATCTCTATTTTCTCTATTTTAAACTCACCAAATCGGGCACATTGAAGCGATCCGCCATCTCGAGAATCTTGAGCAGATGCTTGTGATCGCGATAGGGAATAAAGTGTTTCTCCATGTAGCGCACGATCAGCTCGAAGTCGTTCTTGTCCACATTGAGTATCTGGAAATGGTTGTCGCTCTTGCGGCCGCTGTTCGGGCCCGCGTGTATTAACTTGGCCAACTCCACGCTGCGCTCCAGCACCGACTTCCGCTCGCAGCGGATCATGTAACGATCGTCGCCATTGACCACGATGAAGTCGATGTAGGGATTCACAATGATGGGCACACCTGTGTATATATTGGTCTGGCCACGGGCGTAAAGGGGCGGCACCACCATGTGGGCGGGCGGGGCACTCGGCGCCGGTGCGCTCTGTATGGCATCCACATTGTGGCCCCCATCGGGGCCAAGGCCGAAGGGCAGCACCATCTTTGTGTTGGAGATTTCGTTGTTGTTTTCAGTGTTGTTGTTGTTGTCAGTGTTGTTGTTGTTGTTGTCAGTGTTGTTGTTGTTGTCAGTGTTGTTGTTGTTAGTCTCTGGTTGCTGTAGATCGGTGTCACTGTCGCGCACCTGCAGCGCCTTGTGCACCAAAGCGCCCACTAGCGGCAACTTTGTGGTGCGCTCCTTCTTGGTCAGCTGCTGCTCCAAGCGACTCGGGACGCTTCTCTGGCGATTCTTGTTGCCACAACGACTGTTGGGAAACTGCAAAGAAGTGAGAGAAAGAGAAAAGAGATAAGAAAACTGCAATGAAAACATGAGAAAGCAATAGGAGAATGTAGAGCAAGATCTGAAAGTAAGTATAGGAAAGAGCGAAGAGAAGATCAGCAGAAGAAAACAATTTTTATCAAAAGCGAAAAGAAATGATCAGCAACAGAAAAAAATTATAAATAAGAGAGAAGAAAATATCAGTAACAGCAAAATTTAAAACAAAGAAAGCAAAGAAGATCAACTCTATAGAATGAGTCGAAGATCAGCACCAGGAAAATCTAAAAAATAAAGAGAAAAGAAGATCAACAACAGGAAAATTTTAAAAGAGAGAATGATCAATATCAGTAAAGAATTTAATCGAAAGAGAGAAAGCAAGATAAACTCTATAGAAAGAAGCGAAGATCAGCACCAGGAAAATTACGAAACAAGGAGAAAAGAAGATCAACACCAGGAAAAATTTAAAAGAAATAAAGAAAGAATGAATGATCAACGCCAGTAAAGAATTTTGTCAAAAAAAACGAAAGAAAGATCAGCACAAGGAATGAACTAAAAAGACAAAGATCGTAGATGATCAACACTAGGAAATAATTTAATACAAAGAGAGAAAAAGATCAGTACCAAAAAAAAATTTTAAAGGAGAAAAGAAGAAAGAAAAATGTAAAAGAAAGAGAGCAAAAAAGATTAACTTTATAGAAAAAAGCGAAGATCAGCACAAGGAAAATTTTAAAGAAAGAAAGAAAGAGAGTGATCAGCAAGAGAAAAGAATTTTAAAAAAGAATAGAAGAATAAAGGAAAAATAAGATCAACAACAGGAAAAATTAAAAGAAAGAGAGCAAAAAAGATCAACTCTATAGAGAAAAGCGAAGTAAGGAAATTTAATAAATAAGAGAAAAAAACATCAACACCAGGAAAAATTTAAAAGAGAGAATGATCAACACCAGTTAAGAATTTTATCAAAAGAGAGAAAGAAAGATCAGCACCAGGAAAGAATTAAAAATGCAAAGATCAAAGATGATCAGCAATGATTTAAAACAAAGAAAAAAAAAAGTTCAGTACCATAAAAAAATGTTGAATCAAAAGTGGATTAGTAAGCAAACTGAGGATCAATTTTGAATGAATGTAGATCAGTCAGCGCGGCAATTAAAAAATTTAAAGAAAAAGTTAAATAGGCAAACGTAGGTAAAAAAGATAAAATAAGGTCAATATTCGATAAATATGCTAGCAAAAGAAAATAGGAAGAGAACAGAGTTGTTTATGAAATTTAAATAATAAAAGCAAAGATAAGCTCATTTGATGAAATCAAGAAAAATTTAAATAGATCATCATACGATCAATAAAAAAAGAGCATACATAAGATATTGGAGATAAGAAGGAAGGGAAGCAAAGCAAAGATATAAGATATAAGGATCTAGAATAGGATATTATATCTTAAAGATAGAATATTATATCTTAAAGAGAAAGGGTCAATTTGATTCAAGGACCTCAGATTAAACCTCAATTATTTGATCGCAACTCAATGAGTACCAAAAATAACTCATCGATTAAATGCTTATCTACAAGTGCGTTAAGTAGCTCTGCTTGGCAGTTTTATGGCCACTTGTTGCAGATAAGCGTTGGCCATATTTCTACAACAAATTGGTAGTAAAACTTGCCCATTTAAAAATTTTGACACCTATTTCTTAAGGGGAGTTCCACAAATTATTTATCCACTCCTAAAGACTATTAGTCAGCTGAAGCTTTGCCAATTACACCATATTTGGCAATCGATAACTTGAGCAATATATGGGCCATATAAACATATTGAATGACAAGTGACAAGTGACAAGTGCTTCCCAACTTTGACTTTATCGGTACTATATAGTAGTACCTTTATCTTTCAATTGCTGCACTTAAGCACACAAATCGTTTAATGAGTTTAATCGGTGATTTTTGCACGCGACTATAAATTATGTTGTACTTAATCATTGATTTTAATCAATCATTCATAAGTCGAACTAAGCAATGAGTACCCGAAATTCTATTGAGCAGAGTTCAATCGATTTAAGGCATTTTTCAATCGTTTGATTGCTTAACAAACTTGGCTGCAGTTCAATTCATCATCATCGAACCGGCGAAGGCGATAAATCATGTGGCCCACAATCTTGGCCATATCGTCAGATACAACACCGCGTGACAGCTCATAAATTGTACCATATACTATAGAATGCCCCCCGAAAGTATCCATCGATAGTGTCAGCCATAGAGTCCATGCCATATCATTCCCTACCATATTTAGAAATAGCCCACACTGAATACCAAAAGCTTTCGATGACAGCCTTAATATTCCTGTCACTTTGCCTCAATTTATAAGCTTCCGAATCCACCGGACATGGCCAATGAAAGTAAGAGTACTCGAAAATAAAAACCCTATTGAGCATGCTATATAGTATATATATACATGAATCGATTTATTTGCTAGAAGCCGCAAAAAATCAATTATCTGCAGCTGATTAGAGTTAAACTGAGAAAAGAATATTGTAAACTCACTTCTCAGAATATTTCCTTGACTTACAACTGTTTTTAGCAATAAGAAAAATCTATGAGTGGACAGAGTTTTTTTAAACAAAATAAATGCGTATATTAAAATTTCTACATTTAAGTTAAACTTGATTTTTTTAAATTTGTTTCAAATATCTAGTAAATCCATATGCAAATAATGCAAGAAATAACTAACTATATTTCTATAAAGGTCAAATTTTTAAGTTGTGAGAAAAATTAACAGAAATATAAAAAAATTTCAAAATTTAGTTAAGAGTTGAATTAAAAAGAATTTTACATATTTACAAAATTTAAAAAAAAATCTAAAATTAGTTAATGATAAAATTTAAGCAATTTACTCGTTTTGTTCAATTTAAGTCTCATTTCTTTTAATCTTTATTTTTATTTTTAATAATCAAGCTAATACTTTATATGAATCATACTTTATATGACTTTAACTTCCACTTCAACTCCAATAAGTTCCATATTTTTCCGTAGAAAAACAAACACGTTTGTTTTGCATTATCTCCGGGCTCTCGAGACCCCATGAAAGGAGAGTATTGTGTGCCCTAAAGACCTGAAAACCGAAACGAAAACCCTACAGACATTTATTTTATAGACCAAACACAGTTTTATCACAGTTTGATTCACATGTGTTGTTGTTGCTCTTGTTGTTGTTATTGTTGTTATTATTGCCATAAGTACAATGCAAACAAAATTAATTACGGCATGCCATGATTACATAGAAGTTCGCAAAAGCAGAAAGCAGTAAGAAAAAAAATATATAAAGTTCAAATATAAATAAAAAAAAAAATAAAAAAAAATAAAAAAATAAAAAATTAAAAAACCAATGTTTAAACAGTTGTAAGGAAGACAAAATGCTGTAGCCACTTTTGAGCTACACTGAAACTGAGGCTGAAAAATGAACAACACAAGACAGAGTTCCCTTCCCCTTCTCTCCCCTTTTCCTCCTACTCTTCCCCTGCTTTAAATCCCCCTCTCCTCAGAAGAAGTGCGAAGGCAACAACAATTTCTGTTTTGATAGTGCAATAAAGAAATTATCGTATGCAAATAAATTTATGTGTGTTGTGAACGATTTTCACTAGCTTATCAGCACAGTAGCGAACTCACTCCCCCGCCCCCCCTTTCCACCCCTCTTCCCTCCTCCCTCCTCCCTTCTCACGCTGTTGCTGACCACAGACTATTTTTATGTGGATCACAATGTTGGAATTAACACCCAGAGTCATAATCTGAAGTTGTTGCCTTTGTTTTTAATAGTCCTTCTTTCTCTCTCTCTCTCTCTCTCTCCTTCTCTTTCTGTCTCCCTCTTAAGGCGTTGGTGTTTATGATGCCCCAATAACTTTTTTGTTATTTAGCTTGAGGGTGCAGCATTTTACACACCAAAAATCAAATGATATTCCCAAATATTTTCAAGGCACGCACTTGAACTTTACGGCTCACATGTCTCTTGGCCAGATATCAGTCTATATATCAGTTTATATATTGAACTTGTGTTTGTATCATGGTCAGAACCTGCACTTCTTACATTTTATAGTTTGTTTGTATTTGTTGTTGCCGCTTATCACTGAAGGCTTTTTCCATCAATCAATCAAATGCGATTTATTTTTGGTTTGTCGCTGTCTTTAGATACATTTGTACATACATATATGTGTATATGTTTATATGTGTATCACACTTGAAAATTTAATTTAACATTTTCATAATTATATTGTTAATTGGGCGTAGAATTTGTGTGTTTTGGCCCGCGATCCGCACGCGGCAACTTTAGAACTTCGACTGCTGTTTGTGTGCAAAAGCCCAACGCAGACGTCGATGCCGCTGCCGCTGCTGCTGCTTAAGTTGACGTCAACGCAGACGGCGACGCGTGCGTGAATCCCAAGTGTTGTAGAATTAGCAAACTTAAAGACTTGAACCAATGCTGTTGAAATTAACAAGGCACAACTTTAAAGCATTCCAAAAATATGCAACTCTTATTAAGTATTCAGAACATAATATTTAGTCTAAACTTAAAATATACACATCAGGAACACCTGTTTAAATTGTATGTTTAGAAATAAATGCAATTGTTGCTTTAAAGCAAATATTGCTTTGAACAAGCTAGATCAAGAATTAAAGATTGTGATATGTAACAATTATAAAAATGTAATTGACCATACAACTGAAATTACAACGGTTACGGTTATGGTTAGAACCGTAACCGTTAGCCGGTATTAACCGATTGGTAACCGTAACCGAAACAAAACAAAACAATTTTAAAATATCGAAACCAAAAAAAACCAAAAAAAAAACAAAATAAAACAGGTTAAAGAAATTCAATTCCGACAAACCTAATCGAATCTAAACAGGCCTGATTATAAACAATATAACCGTTAAGAAACCGATTCATGCATAACGGTTATTTTTGTTTCAGTCAGGCAAAAGTTTTAGATATATTGCTAAGGTGTATCATAGATTTTTAAAACTAAATTTAATCTTTAATTCTACTCTAATTAAATTTATGCCTATATTAATCTCAATAAGATCTAAATTTTTGAAATTTCTAAAAATTTGTTTTCAACAACATTTTTTTTTTTAAATGGAAACCGAAACATGCAAAAAACCGGAAACCGTTACGTAACCGATACATTAATATTTTGCTTAAGCGATAACCGAAAGCTTAATGGGAACATAACCGTAACCGAAACTAAAAAGTATATTCGCTTCGGTTTGATACCCTGGTTCTGTATACATTTTTATGTATGATGTCATAAATAACACATTTAAAAATTAAATGTAAATAATTTACATTATTAATATTATAATATAAAACAATTAGTTTCTTCTTCCATAAAAATCCACCCTAAATATCAAAAACATGAATTGTTCAATTAAAACTTTTGTTAAACTTCAAAATTCCCGACACTCGAGTTGAGAGGGAAGAGAGTTGAAAGGTGGAGAGTTGAGAGGTCGAGAGATAAAGAAAAAGAGTGTGACTTGACCCGCATTTTGAGTAAAATCTGTGAAGTTGCAAAAAGGGAGAGAGAGAGAGAGAGAAGTAGTGAAATTACAAGAAGCAAACGATAAATGATAGAGATGGGGGAAGAGAGAGAGAGAAACGCAGCGGAAATAAAGTTGAAGCACTTCGTGTTGTTGCTGGTCGACGGCTCAATTATCAATTTAATTTATTCAACAAACAAGAGCAAACGACAAATAAATAAATATGAGTATGAATACTCGTATTTTGTGCCAAAAGAAAAAGAAAACTAAATAATAAAGAAAAACGCAGTCACAATCAATGTTTGATTATCAAATTAACAAACCGATTGCAGAGCAGAGACCATGGATATAGTTCTGGGTGTGTGTGTGATTGTGGGTGTGTATGACTGTGGGTGTGTGTGTGATTGTGGGTGTGGGTGTGGGAAGACCTCTCTTTGTTGTGTGATATTTGACAAGTGTAATTTGTTGTCTAGGCGTTTTGTATGTTTTATTGATAAGCACTATCAATTCAGTTTATGCATAAACTCTGCTTAGCTCAGTGACAGTTTAGACTACGCTTAGTCTAAGCTACTTAGTGTAGCCTAAAGATGCAAAAACAACAACAAGAACAACCGCCTCAAAGAGGGGAATAAATAGACAGAGCCAAGGCCGTGGCAAAGCTGCAACCGCTTAAGTTGAACTGCATACAAGCGAGGGCAGTTCGACAAGTTTGTGATATTAGTCAGACATTTGAATGTGTAGGTATAAAACAACTAATACTAATTTTGCTTATTGCTTAAGTACTGAGTTAATGCAATAAAAATGCAATTTAAAATAGATCAAATATGTTTAACTAAGAAAATAAATAAGTACCGATAGTTGAAACAGTAAATACATAAGTAATATGAAGAATTTGAAAACAAACGAAAGCATTTATATTACGAGTAATAAATTTAAAACTAAGAAGGATAGAATAAACACAATTAAAAATAAATAATTAAAAAAGAAAATAAATCAGTACCGATAGGTGAATTGGTTGCATAAGTACCATGAAGAATTAAAAAAAAAATCGAAATAATTTATATTGCGAATAATACATTTTATTACAAGTTGAATAAAGTAAACCAAATTTTTCAAATAATTATAATATGTTCCGATAGCAAACTTTTCTTACAGTAAGTATCTTAATTTCTGAGAAATTTTCAAGCTTGGTGCAAATAAACTCATGGTTTTTCTTTACAAAACTCAACATTTCAAAGCATATTATTTTTTTTTAATTCCTTATATTTCTTTGTATAAATAAGCCTGTCAAAATTATGGCATAACTCTAAATTTATTATACATATTCAGCAGCGCATTTTATTATTATAATTAATATAAACAGCATTTATTAAGAATTAAATTAATATAGCAAACTTTTCATAAAGAAAATTTTGCTATATTTTGCTACTTCTTATTACAAAATTCTTTTTATTCCAAAAGTCTTTGAATAAACCCTCATTTCAAAGCATATTCTTTTTTAATTTTATATGTTTTTGCAATTAAATTAAAATTCTGTCTTAATTCTGGCATGACTCTAAGCACAATATACATATATTTAGCTGCACATATTACTTTTAAATATTTAAAAGTCTCAAAAAAGCTCATTGCATTTTTTGGCTTAGTTTGTTGATTTTTCTCTTATTTTCAGAAATTTTAAATCAACAAATAAACAATTATAATTAATTCATAAGCGTCATTTACTTAAGTTTCGGCAGTAAATTAGCGTTCTATTCATTTCTGTTTCAACCTATGCAAATTCCACAACAAAAACAACAACAAATTGCGTTATTTATAGAATGAGTCATGAGTTTTGTATGCTCTGTTCGAGCAGCCCTCGCAGCAGACAGACAGCATGCATGAATTTAGCTCTAGTTATTGGCATGTTTACATGTGATGATGATGGGACTGAGTTGCTGCTGTCGCTGTTGCAGCGCGGTTGATGCGCAGTTGCAGCGCTGCTGCTGCGACTGTCTGCTAATGAGTTGTCATCGACGTCGACGTCGTCGTCATTTCGCGGAAGCCGCTGGGGAAGCAGTTAACAGTTAAAAAGTCACGCACTACCTTGACACAGAGCATCCAACTGAGTGGCAGGCTTTGTAGACACCTCCTCCCTCCTCCCTCCCCCTTAACACCCTATCACCCCCTTAACACCCTATCACCCCCTTAACCCATTCATCATAATAATGCGAGCAGATGTTGAACATTAAAACTCGTTTATGATCGTTTACAATAACTTGAATTGAGCTTATCATGAGTTTAAATATTTGTGCTCAAACGGAAAATTTAATTAGCAAAGTGTAAGAAAACAACAACATCGACAATCGGATGAAAAGCATTTAATTAGTTTAATTAAACATAATTATGCACAAGGCGGCAAAACGTAAACAAAAAAGTCAAACAAAGCAAAAACGCAGAACATAAACAAAACATTCTATATTTAATCTTGGCAAACAAACACAACAAAAACAAATGCTGGAAAATGCGTGGCGAATTTGAAAAACTTGGCCCCTGATCGTGTCCGAATTCGGCACCTGTACAGGCGGCACTGGCACTCAACGAATTTGGCGGCAACCCAAAAATAAAACACTTGCCACAAAAATATGCGTTGCCTTTTTTTTGGTTTTTTTTTGGCCAGAGTTTAGCCCTGGCCGAGTGCGATGGCCGATGGACTCTATTTATAGAGTAGGGGAGATTCAAAGAGAGGGGAAATCCCCTTTAAGATGTTACAGTTATTTCTATGCATGCACTTTGAGAGTATTGTCACTTTAACGCAAGGTGTGCGACGTAATATAAGAGATTACAAAATAATATTTATATGCATGAATAATATCATTTTATTATAATCCGAAAAATATTTTAAAAAATTGTATCAAGATTAAACTATAAATAAATAAATAAATAAGATTTTGTTTTTAAAATGTTTCTTAATTTTACAGCTTTTTTAATAAGTTTATTAAATAATAAAAAATAAAAAAAATAGTTTTTTTCTTAATTTAACAGATATTTACAGATATATTTTCATTTAAAATTTTTCTTCTTTTTACAGATATTTTAATAAGTTTGTTAAATAATAAATTAATATATATTTGTTTTTTAATCTAAAATTTGTCTTAATTTTACAGATATTTTAATAAATTTATTAAATAATAAATAAATAAGTTTTTCATTTAAAATTTTTCTAAACTTTACAGATATTTTAACATAACTCATCTTATAAAAAGTAACAACCACACACACGTATATTCCCTGACCAAATATCAGCAAAATTCTAGCACTAAATCTACACTTAAAAAATGTAATCAAAAATTTGAGTCAAACAAAATTTTTAGCTAAAATTTTGTAGTCAAAAATATTTTTTAATGAGACAAAAATTAAATTCTTAAAACCAATAGTCTTAATATGGGGTCGAAAACCAAAACTACAATAAAAAGTACAGAAAAAAGAATGATTTTTAAAATCACTTTACACAGGGTTTTTTTTATTATTTTTGTTTCGAAAATAAAATATTTTAAACGAATAGCTTTGTAAAACTTTTTTTATAAATTATATTTTTGATTATTTTTATCACATTGATTATTTTTAATTTTCTTTCGAAAACAAAATATTTAAGACTAAAATTTTGTAAGGTTTATTTTTAATAAATTACATTTTTGCTCAAAGAGAGAAATGCAAGTTATCAGTTCAAAAGGGTATTAAATATTTGACATGGGAAAAAAGCTCAATTTCTTTAATATTATTTATGCTATGACTCGATGGTTTGCCAAATCAGATTTGGCAATTGAACTTGCGTGACTTTTTTTAGAAGCCTGCAAAATGTTCAGTGAACTCGACGACGACTTAGTGATTTGATAATTTGATTTGCAACGCTGTGTGGCAGCTACAGCACGGGAACACGGAGACACTGAGTCATAAAAGATAAGGGCCCTACACACTATATGTGTATGCACCGACAACTGAGAGCAGGATTTCACAATGTACAAAATGACATCACTTTGTGAGTGGTGCTTTAATTGAGACGCCACACACTCCACACACACACACTCCACTCGAGTGGCACCTCCAACAATAGTATATTACTATATATATATGTAGTTGCACCACCCAATGACTAATCGACTCTTAGATATAGAATAACAACCATAACAACAACAATTGAGACATTGACGAGCTGCAACTGAGACGAAAATTGTTTTTTTTTTTTTGCTATCAATTATTGGCTGTGGGCCAAAAGAATTAAAAAGCCAAAATAAGCCAAAATAACAAAATAGCCAAAAACAAGCTGCGGGGTGTCTGCAATTGAGTCATTTACTTAATTAACACCACAACTAATTATAATTATAATTAGAATTCCAATTAAGAACTGCTCCAAAATGCAAGCAAATTAAAGTTGAGCGCGAAAACAAAATATAAGAACAAGTCAACACACATTTTTTTGGCCAGCAAATTTTACCTGACTTCTAACAAAAGTAAAATCTCCACCCCCTTCATATTCCCTGCCTTCCTCTCTTCACTCTCTCTCTCCACAAAGTGTGAGAGAAATGAGTGAGCAGAAAGAAAGACTCACCCTCGGAAAAACGCAAAAAAAAGCCCTACGCAACATGTTCCATGTTCAACGGGACCATGGGGGGTGAGGTGGGTGGTGAGGTGGGTAGTGAGGTAGGTGGTGGGTGGTGGGTGGTGATTGGGCTGTTTTTGACGGAAACTGGAGCAAACGCTGGCTGAAGAACAACAATAAATACACACAGAGAAAAATGCTCGGAAATTCCAATAATATTTACACTTTGAAATAGATTAATTTAGATTATTCAGTGACTTAAATATAAATGTAGTTTATTCACAGAGTTGTTCTTAAAAATATATGATTTAAACATAATTAATTTTAGTGTTACATTTTTTAATTCAATATATTTCAGAGCCAATATTAACTATTCTTAAATAAAATGTATGGACTAATAAAAGTAAAGAATGTTCTTCGATTGCTTAGGTATAAATATTTATGTGTAAGAATATTATATTTAGTCTTAATTTTTAAATTTCCATTGATGCGTTTTTTTCATTGCAGACATGCTAGAACCAATTTCGAATTTTAGGTCTTTAATTTAAATGTACTATATTAAAATCAAACAATTATTACAAATATTCATGTTTTAGCGCTACAAAAAGAAAAATAAATTATAAATATAATCGACATGCATAATTATAAATTTAGTTTTAACATCAATTTTTAATTTCGTAATTGATCTAGATTAATTAAATTAATGTCAATTAAAAGCAATTGTACAAAAGTAATAAAATAAATATTTAAAATACAATTTCAAAGCTAAGAAATGTTTATATAAATTAAATATTTTTAGGCAGCGTTGGCGAAAATTCCGAATTCGGGAGCACAGAATCCGCAGAAATAAAGTTGGGAGCAGCCGCTAGCTCCCGGAGCCCAGGCGTGCCCATCGCTGTTTTAAAGTATGAAATTCTGGGGACATTCAAAAAATTATCAAGAATCTTATAATTTCTTATTTGCTGCGATTACAATATGAAAAATTAAGTTGACATGCATTATTATAAAGTAAGTTTAGAAATAATTTTTGAATTTCCTAAATTTTCAATTTTATTTATTTAATTTTAACAAACAGCAGTTGACCAAAAATATTTTAAAAAAAAAGTTTTTTGAAATAAAGTATTTAAAAGAATGAAGTTCTGGGAACATTCACAAATTTATAAATTATCTTATTTTGTGTTTGAATCAGGGATTAAAACCGAAACGAATATCGGTTTCAGTTACGGTTTCGGTTATGTTCGGATTTAGGTTTTCGGTTATAGGTTATGCAAAATCTTTGAATAAAGGTTTCGTAACGGTGAACCGGTTTTCGTATGTTTCGGTTTTGAAATACCGGTATAGTTTCGGTTCAGAAAAAAAAAAATTATTTGTAAAAATATATTTTACATATAAATCAAAATTATAAATAAAAAAAATAAAATCAAAAATAAAATACAAAACTAATAACAAAATATCAGAGATCGCAAACTAGACTTATGAGTCGGAATAAATAAAAACAGTTGAAAGTTTTTCGTTTTAAATTATTTGTAACTTGTTTTTTTAAATTTGTACAACAAAAATTAATAATAAAACATGCTTTTAAAATTGTATTTTAAAGTTAAACCATAACTCTTATTTGCAATTTTTAAAATATCAATTAAAAATAAAGTTTTTTTTCAATTTTTATTATAAAAATTGTAATTAAAAATGTATTTTAAGATGCATGAAAAACCGAAATTAACCCTTATAAATGAAACGGTTACTTAACGGTTATTTCGGTTTACAGAGTTTCGGTTTAAAGGTTTCGGTCAGATGAAAATTTTTTTTTTCGGTTACGGTTTCGGTTACGGTTTCAAATTTCAATCGGTTTTTACCGGTTAAAGGTTACGGTTTCGGTTAGGGTTTTAATCCCTGGTTTGAATGATTATATTTTTTTTCTAAGCTATGGGTATTTTCTCTGTGTGTAAGGGAAACACAAATTTTCATTTGCAGCGGCGTGAAAATACAAAATACAAAAAGTCAGCGGCAGCTGGGCACGAATTGCAATGTGATGCGACGGAAGAGAGGAGAGGAGGAAAGGAGAAGTGATTGCTGGTGGTGCTGCTGATGTTGGTGGTGCTGCTGATGTTGGTGGCTAGGCCAATAGCCAATATCAAGTGCGCGACGATGGCCGTTAGGATTTGGATTGAGGATTGGGGTCGACAACTGTTCGACTGTTCAACTGTTCAACTGGGCAACTGGTGCCAAGGGCGCAACGGGGCAAAAAAGGGGCAAAGGGGGCAATGAGTACAAGATAAAAGTAACAATTGACAACGCGGCGTATGCGCGATGCGTTTGCCACAGCTGATGTTGTTGCTGTTGTTGTCTGAAACAGTCTGAAACAGTCTGAAACACTGACACACTGAACGAGTTTTTGTCCGTACACACACACACACACAGACAAACACATCTGTATCTGTATCTGTGTATCTTATGGATACACAATTTATGCTTGCCAATTGCACGCTTATGTTTAGATACGCTTTTATTATTATGCCCACGACCAGAAGACTTTGTTTTGACTTACCCCAGTTTATGGCAGCAATTTTGAGAATTTCCGTGTATATATTTATATAAACTTTTCTTTTCGTTTTGTGCACAAGTTTATAAACTTTTTTGGCCGAATATCCGCCGCGAATCGATTTGCAAATCAACTAGCCGCATTTGTTTATGGCAATTTACAGGCTAAACACAATGAGCTAACTATATATTATATTTTTAATATATATATAGTATGTTTATATATATGTATAGCGCTTGTCGCGTAAATTTTTGAGCGCGCGACGTGCCAGGGAAAATTCAGAAAATTTCGAAAAAGGCAGCAAATTGCGACAACGTCGCTGCTCGAGAGCCGAAAAGCGTTTGTATATACAACAAATTATTTGGTGTGCCTTGCTGTGAGGATTACACGCACACACACACACACACACACACATACACACATACACACATTGAGCGTTCAAAAAACATTTCATATGCATAGAGCAAAAACATACCAAATTTCCCAAATTGGCGTTGCCAGATTTGCCCTCCATAGTACACGCACAGTGCCTGCAATAAGTCTACTTATGTCTTCAGTAATACAACGAGTTAAGCAACGTTTAAATTAAAAATGTTTTCAAATTTGTTTCAAATTTTGTAGCAATTTTATGTAAAAATTTATTTTGACATCAGTTTTTTTGTATTCAACAATCTGGCAGCTTTGTGCTGGGGAAAAGCGCTCGCCGCTTTTCCGCCAAATGACTAAATATATATATATATGTACATATGTATGTCTATACTACAGCAGACATGCGCAGTGCAGGTTGTTAGAATATTTTTGGGCGCTCTTATTGCGTTGACCCACAGGTCGTATGAGCAATGCGAAGAAGAAGGCGCAACATTTTCGAGCGTGTGATAAGACAACAAGGGGAAAATGACGACAAACGAGGCCTACGCACAATATATACCACTACTTTCGCTTTTCCAGAGAGAGAGGGAGAAAGTGAGAGAGGTAGCTACAAAGACAGAGAGCGCAATTTGTAGGGAGAAGGGAACAATTTCTTCTGGTTTTTTATTTCGAGCCTAGACAACTTCGCGTTGCGTTGAGTGAGGTAGGAAATTTATGGCTCTTATCGGGCAACTCACGCACACAACAACAACAAAAACAACAACAAACATAAAAACAAACACAACAACAACAAGAAATTCGGGCAAATGAAAAACTAGGTCAATTCCCAGCAACCATCGCTGCCATCGCTCCGGGAAAAACTCCAGCTGCCATTTCGTAATGCATTCCTCCGAAATTTACAGAACTGAGAACAGAGAAAATAGTGTGAAAATAATGCAAGCTATTTAATTATCTACTTATAATTAAGAGAAGAGTTTGTTTTTGGAAGGCGCAATATTGTTGTTATTGTGTTGTAATTGCCAGCGAGTTTACTTCAAGAGGGGCAATCGAAGAGTTTGGGAATTAATTAAGAAATTACAAATTGATAAGAAACGAAATTAAAAAAAAATAAACTCTATTATAAAATAGAAAATATTTGTCCTAAATATATTTTTTTAATAAAAACACTACTTTGATAGCATAAAAAAAAGTACAAATATGAATTTAAGTCCAATAAATGCTTCGAGATAAAAATAATAAAATTTTAATCAGGAAAAGATATTTAAAACAAAATAGACTCGGTTATGAAATCTAGAATATTTGTCTTAAATATATTTTCTTAGTAAAAACACAACTTGAAAAAAAAAAACATATGTATTTTAATCAAATAAATATTTCGAGATAAAAATCATAAAATTTTCAAAAAGAACAAAAATTTAAAAAAAAAATAGACTCGTTTATAAAATCTAGAATATTTGTCTTAGATATATTTTCTTTATTAAAAACACAACGTTAATAGCATAAGAAAAAAAAAAAACCAATTCGAATTTTTAAAATTACATAATTAACTATATTTTATTCGCTTTTTGTTAAAAATAAATTTTATTTTTAAGATAGGTAAATTTTCCAGCAATCTTTATTTGGGTAGCTATATGTTAAATAGTTGTCTGATTTAAAGTGAAATTTTTGAACTAAGATTTACCCAGTGTGTTTAAGATGCATGCGAAAATTTAAGTTATTTATACAAAATTTACAATAGTTTCTACCAATATCAGTTGTAGGATAAAGTGCGCCAATTTTGAAAAAACATGGTCGGAAAATGTGCTAGAAATAATATAAATAAAAATTATTTAAAAATAAAATTAATAATATAAAGTATAATATTTGAAAGAGCTGACTGCACCAAAAAATTAGTTTCTTTCTAAAAAAGAGGGCGTTTTTCGACGGAGAGAAATCAGTTTCTAATATTTTTCACCTTTTTAAGGGTGCATTTACACTAGTCAATTTCATCTCAGTAGGCTGTGCTTTTTACCAAGTCAACACACTTTTCCTTAGAGTTGACCACTGTTTATACTAGAGTTGACTAAGTTGCCATCTAAATTTTCAGCCTACGGAGATGAAATTAACCAGCTTGTCTACTAGTGTAAATTAACCCTAAATTGGGTTGCACTTGTTTTTAATTGCTTATTTCTAACCCAAAGAGATTACAACAAAATAGCATCAAGTTGTTTCTTTCCAATATATTTCTATTATATTTCTTAAATTCATAAAATTTGTTAATGTTTTTCTCAAGATAAACAAATTACATACATATGTATTTAGCAACTGGCAACATATATCCATAATAATCCATAATCCTCTTCAAATTCAATAGATTCGTAATGTTGATTTACAAACAAAATGATTTTATTTATTGATTTCGAAAATATGTCAGTGATATATATATGTATATATATATATATTGTTTTTTTTTTTTGTATAGATATTATTTGTATCATAGTTTTTTTTCACGTTTTTGCATAAGTTTGTTTATTGTATTGTATATTTGGGTTTTTCATGGTTTACTGTAAAAGGTTTATTGCATGACATTACGGGAAGGGATTGGGTCGGTAGAGGGGGATGGAGGAGGGGTGGGAGGAAGGAGGAGGAGGGGAGATGGCTAGCGAGGTTAGCAAAATTTGCCCTTTTGTCTATTATCTTTTGTGACTCTGAACACTACCGAAAATAGAAAACTAAACGCGAATTTAACGTTGGATTATTTTGATTATATGGAATTATTTTTCTGATCGTTTTTTAGATGCTATACTTTAACTAGACCTGCTTAATGTAACTTGTTCATGTATATGTGTGTCTCAGTGTGTGTGTGTGACAATTATGTGTGTGTTGACTTAATCGTAGACAGAATCGGACTCTGCGGCACATTGCCATTGGCCAATCTCTTGATCGCAATCTTGGCCACGCCCTTTTGACACTCCGCGCTGCCGCCCATGAGCACGAGGAAGAGTCCGTTGTGGGCCACCGTATTCCAGATGCGTTCAATGTATTTATCTAATTTAGCAGCCGATTTTTCAGCTTTATCCATTACGAAATCCTGCTCGGGCACATGGAGATTGGCAATGGTCAGCGCGTTCTCGAGGGCAATCTCGTTGACCTTGCGCACCGCCTCCTTGCTGCTGGCCATCTCATGGACATGCACCGATTTGAGGGCATCCTTGGAGATTGTGGCCGCCGCCTCCTCCGCCTTGCGGATGACCTCCTTGAGGCGTGGCTGCAAATCACCCACGGTGACAATGGCCGTCCGTTTGTCCCGCTTGGTGGCGTGCGCCAGGAGATTGTTGGTCAGACCATCGCCGCAGGTGGCCCGGATGACATCGTGGATGCGTTTGCGTTGCGTCAGAATCTCATCGCCAAACTCAATGCTATGCGCCAGCTTCATCTTGACCAGTTTCAGGGTGGCCCTCGAATCCTCGATGGAATCGTGCCCGTCCTCGTTCTCCTGAATGCTCTCCTGCAGAAATGTCTTGGCCAGGAACTTCAGTTTGCTCTTGCGCTTGCGCACGCCGGACATGTTGAAGCACACGCTGGTGTCTATCACATACGGATGCATCATGCGCATCGCATTCAGATCCGAGTTCAAGGACTGACCCACCAGAATCGCGTCCGGCGGCAGCAGCTGCGACACCTCGCGCTGCACATCCTGCAGCGTCTTGGTCACCGACTCCATGATGTCCGCTGTAATCCCGGAGTATTGTGTTAGGTAATCCGTAATCCGATTCACCGGACGCACGAGCGTCTCGTAGACCGTGCGATACTTCTCGTCCACAATGGAAATGCGCGTCAATTCATTGGCTCCCGTTACAGTGCGACACATCTCGCAGTCCACGCCGTACATGGGACTGCAGTCCGTCACGGGCGCATACGAATCCTTGGTGAACCTGTAGGACTTGAAGCGCTCCTGCAGCTCCCCCTGCAGCGGTATCGGGTAACCCTCGTCCACCATTTGCAGGGCAGAGAGCAGCAGCTTGGTCCGTGGAAACTTGTCGTCGGCATGCAGAGCAGTTGCCTTTGGATTGGATTGTGTTGGCTGTTTCTCCATCGGAAAGATGGCCTTGACAAACAGCGTGGCATCCTTGTTCAGCTCCACGGCCGACTCCAAGGATCCGTGCTCGTTGATCAGCTTCTGGGCCTGCACATTGGTCAAGGGAATCTAGGAAGGAAGAGATCAAGAGATTAAGTGGGTATATTCATAAGGGAATCCTGGCCACTCACCTGTGCAATGGTGTCGATGATCTTGCCCTCATCCTGCGGCGGCATCACCATCTCCAGTTTCGTCTCAAAGATGCGATTCGTCGCCTGGAACAGACTCTCATGGCTGAGATAATGATAGAGCGACAAACCCTCCAGGATGAGCACCACGCTGTGCGACAGACACTGAAACTTCTCGGCACTGCACCAGCGATCCGGCAGACAGGGACTCTTCTTGCCAATCAAGGCGGACATCAAGAGATGCTGGATATCGGCGAGGAAGATGGGCGTGCGTGCGTCCTGTGGCACCTCCAGGTGGGCGCGTCGGCCCATGTCGCGCAGATTCACGGCGGGCACACTCTCCAGCTCCCGCTTGCGACGTCGCAGCTCTGTGGCCAGGGATTTGTATTGCTCCTGGGACAGCGAGAGATCCCCAGTGTCCAGTGTGTTGTTGTCGCCGCCAGCCGAATGATTGCGACTCCTTTTGATTTCGGGCTCATCGCAGCCCGATCCGGATCCGGATCCCGATCCCGTCTCGCCAGCATCTGAAGTGGCGGCATCTGAGGCGGCGGCCACTGTTGTCTCGCTGCTGCTGCTGTCTGCCGTCATGATGGTCAGACGATTTCGCGGTTTTCTCTTCTTGCTGGACACTGTCACGAATCCGTCCTCCTCCTCCTGCTCCCCCTCCCCCTCCGACAATTTGCGCTTTGCCAGTTGCTCCTCCGCCTCCTGTATGCGATCCCTGTCATTCATCTGGATAATGTTCGCCAGGGCCGCCAGCTTTTTCTTTTTCTTCTCATTGCGCTCCTGCTGCTTCGTGGACAGTTGTTCTTTCATTTTCATTCGCCTGTTGGTTAAACTACAAAAACGCCAAGTAAAATATAAAAACACATGTGAGTTTTGAGTACAAATAATAGAGGTTGGAGAAACATCGAGTAAAGCATCGATGCTTGCAAAACATCGAAGCCATCGGAGTTAGGTGGGACACTATCGAATGCTTTTTTATACAACGCAAATAAACAATCGTAATAATTACGACCTTTAAAATATATTAAAAAATAAAAAGAATTTCAAAATTTTACGAGAAATATGTTCAATACAGCTCCTTCTACAGATTTCATAGCTGTGTCCAAGATATTTTGTGTTCAGCAAGCATTGAAACATCGGAGACAACACACATCTCTAATAAATAAATGCATTAATCAGCTGATTGCATGGGCACAAAAAAGGTGGCAAACTTGGCTAAGGTGGCAGAAGTGACAGCCCTGGCCCCAAAACACGGAACTTATTTGGTCAATAATTAATTAATTGATTAATTTTACTGTCAATGTTTTTTTCGATGCTTGTACAAAAAAAAGACAAGTGAGTTTGAGTTAGCGAAGCAAAAATCTCCGATATCTGCGTATATCGATGCTTATCGCCTGCAAAAATGAACCAAGTTCGTTCATTTCGCTCATTAGTCACTTATTCAAGTGAACTACAACATGGAACACTGTTACTAGCAGCGGTCTGCCATTACTTAACAGAATCATGTAATTTAACTTTACATTATATGTTATTAACAGCGGATTTGCTTTAACAGAATCATAACAGAACAATGCAAACCAACATAAAATTGCTGTAAATAGTACCAGTTAAATAGCAAGAAAAATGGAATTTTTAAAATTAATTGATATTCTGCAGCTAATATATACAAATGAAATATAATATCAGATACATACTAATTTCCAAACAACTAAAGTGCAGTGCTGCTGCAGTTAACAGTTATGGCTGAGCCTAACAGAGACTGTTAACTTCACATGGCACTCCACTCGATAAGTCTAAATGCATCACTGTTAATATATCGAAGTACATCTCTATTCACTTTAACCGTTAGAATCCCGCGTGTTCCAAAGAATTTGTAGCTTTCACGAAAAACGAAGAAAAACTGAATAAAACAAAGTGCAGTGATTATATTACATGTCAAAATGTATACAGCTGTTAAGCCGTTGTCGAAGTACTTGCAATTGAAGTCGGTGCGCATTTACGACGGCATTTTCACGCTGCACGCAAAATGCACCTGCGCCATTTTGTTGGCGTTCACATTTCTGATGTCGTCGAAACAATATTTCGGCGATCCCGTCGTCTGCATCTCGGACATACCGCAGAAGGACTTTGTCGTCTCGCACTGCTGGACAATGGGCATGTACATCGTGGACTACGACGATGCCTCCCTAATCGCCAATCTGAGCCAAACAATTCAAAGTGACTATAAACACAGCAACAACAAACGAGAAATGGACGAGAATCTTTTGAACAACGCATTGGGCTTGAAAGAGGGACATGATCGTGAGCGCGTCTTTCTGCGCTATTATCAGTGGGTTGTCCCCGTGCTGATGCTGCAGTCCTTCATCTTCTACCTGCCTGCATTTCTCTGGAAGAAATGGGAGGGCGGCAGACTCAAGAACCTCTGTGCGAATCTCGAGGACGCTCTGGCCTCCAACGAGAAGACCTTGACGCATCTGAAGAAGCTCGCCAGCTACTTTGGCCGGGATCACAAGGAGTCGCATATGCGCTACTTTGTCTGCTACACTTTCTGCGAAGTGTGCAACTTTATCATAAGCGTGAGTATTTTTAGTATAACAATAAATACTAGAAATACCAGAAGTACATCTTACAATAATACTGATATTATTCACATACAGTGGCTCCCATCTATTTTCATTTCAACCAGCACAAAAAACCACTTTAATCAAAAGCTTAAATTACAACTAACACAAATACAAAAGCAATCAAAAGAATTTATCAACTCATAATTTTAAAAATATTGAAGATTACTTGAACATTTTTGAAAAGTTTTTGTATAAATCAACTTTTTCAACTTTTATCCTAGATTTAAAAAAAAATGTTTTGATGCAAAAAGTTTCTCTAAACAATTCTAATAGTGACTGCAAAAAACATGTTCAAAAATCTCTTCGCAAGTATTTTTATAGTAATTTTTCCTCCTTTTCATACCAAATATTTTTGAGATCATCCCATACAAAAAATCTTAAAAAATACTAGCGATGAGATTTTTTAACATTTTTTTTGCAGTCACTATTAAAACTGTTTAGAGAAAATTTTCAAGTAATTTTTATTACAGTCGAACTTCCCTAACTCGAACTTCCCTAACTCGAAGTCTCTCTAACTCGAACAAAATCGAGTGGCAATACTAGGCAAATTTCATACAATTCTACTTCCCTAACTCGAAGTCTCCCTAACTCGAACTTTTTTAGTGGATAATGGTGATTCGAGTTAGGGAAGTTCGACTGTATTTTTAAATTATGAGTTGATGTAACTTTAGTTTTCAGTAAATACTTTTGATTAGGTTTGTTTTCTAGTTAGTTGTAATTGAAGCTTTTGATTTAAGTTGCTTTTTGTGCTGGTTGAAATAAGCTGTGAGCTACTTTAAGTTACCTACAGTTAAACCAAAACTATGACTAACATGCAGTAATTCTCCACCCATTCAGATTATCAACATGCTGCTGCTAAACGTCTTCTTGGACAACTTCTGGTCACACTATGTGAAGGCTCTCGCCGTGGTGCCTGCCTACAACTGGAACGAATGGAATCGCATCACGACGCACATCTTTCCCAAGATTGCCAAGTGCCAGATACTGAAGTTTGGCTCCAGTGGCAGCTTTGAATATCGCGACAATCTCTGCCTGTTGCCGCTGAACACGTTGAATGAGAAGATCTTTGTGTTCCTTTGGCTCTGGTTTATACTGATGGCCATATTGGCGGGCTTCAAGCTAATCTATCGCACCTTTGTCATCTTCCATCGTGGACTGCGCCTGCAACTGCTGCGCGCCCAGTCTCGTTTCATGACCAAGTCGTTGATAAAGCGCGGACTGTGCGACTTCAGCTGCGGAGATTGGTTCATTCTGATGCGCGTGAGCAGCAACATCAGCCCCGAGCAGTTCTCCCAGCTCATGAGTCTGATCTGTACCAAGCAAATGGGCACTGAAAAGTCCAACTCTCACGGCATGGACACCAACTGAATTTAGACTTAACTACATATAGAATATATATATATAACGAAAAATACAATAAGAAATTGTATTTTTCAATCTTTTGATTTGTAAAGAAACTTCTGAATCTCTCGATATGAAGCAATTATCGAATTTTCTACTTAAACCGAATGAGAAGTACATTTTTTTTCTTAACTACTTAAATAACATGAAATATATTTTGATATAAATGATTAAGATCCTATCATCGAACAACATGATCTAAAGCTATTTATAAATTGCTCGATATGAAAACATCGAAATGAAGACAACTTTAATTTAATCTTAACAAAAAACAATCGGAATAAATTAATTTTCTTTATCTTTACTATTTATAAAACACGAAACTGCCTATTATTTGTTGATATATCTATTATTTAATGTGTAAGATCACATCGTAAACAAGTGGGAAAGACTATAGTCGGGATCCCGACTTATTTGAATATATATTAAATATTTTTATTGCATATTTTTAGGCATTTACATTGCTCCGATCATGTTACGATTTAATAGGATGAATGCTGTTGATGCTGATCAAGAATAATATACTTTATAGCAGTGATGGGCACGAAATCTAAATTCGGGAGCAATACAACATCAACAACAGCAACCCTATTAGAGTCTATCTACTTGGGAGCAGTCGCTGCTCCCGGAGCCACTACATGCCCTCCGCTGCTCCATAGGGTCAAAGATGCTTCCTTCTCCCTGTTACATACATTTGCAACGAATACAAATATACGCTTTTACGTATTGTTTAAGTAACGGGTATAAAAATGATATGAAACTATATAACAATTTCGTAATATGAATAAGAGTTTTATGCCATGAAATTCTACTGTTTTTTGGGTAAAAGATCTTTCAGTTCGTACTCACCATTCGTTCTGACTCTGCTGGGAATATATGATAGTTCCGCACATTTTGCTCACCCGTTGTGTGAGGTGAACTAATCGCAGTAGTTGATAAAGCAGACACTTTACTGAATTTTGCATCAATTTTTTGTGATGGATTTCTGTTAAAGAATGCACTTATTATTATGTTTTAAATATATTACAAAATTTCTTTACTTACTTTAAATCTGATAATAAAATTTTGATAAAAGTTCGGACTGTTTCCTCGGAAGTTTTCATGGAGTGTTTTTTATTTTTTATATATATTTTTTTTTTTTGGTTTTTTATTAAAGATTTTATACTTATTTGCGTGTCTGTGTTTTGGTAGGTCTTTAACTAAAAAAAAAAATATTTTTGTTGTACGTTTTTAGTGTACGGAATTTGTAAAATGACGACCCAAAAATTCAAATTTTCGAAAGTCTAGAAGATCAAGGCTTGCTTTCATTATATTTCAATTGATAGTCGTTGTGGCTTCAATTGTTGATGAGCTGGTCACTTTTGTGGTCAACCAACGATCCACCAACTATGGTGGGTGGTTCGTTGCTCTGCAATTTCCTTCAACTTGCACTCTTCGGAGTTTGTTCTTCATTTGTTTTTGCATTGTTCGCAATTTTCAGCACATTTTCATTAACCAAAAAATTGTCAAGTACAAAGCACAGCAGAAAATGCAGCACGGAACTGGGTCGACCACGGTCTGATCCACTTTCCGCCCAGCTTTAAAAGCGCCTCCCGAGTCGTCGTCCAATTCAGTTGCCGGTGGAACGCGCCGAAGAAATCGTCGTGATATTAATTCGTCGAAATTGGAATATTGAATTACCAACAGCAGCAACAATTGCTGATTATTTGTGGATAGCTTTTTTTTTGTGTGTGCTGCTTGTTTAAGTGAAGTTAATTGTAATTTGAAGCTCTTGGCGATTGTATAATTAATTAAACAAGTCATAAATCAAGAATCTCTTTAAAAAACTGTTTAAAGTGATGTTACAAATTATCAATTATTGTGCAATTAATTAATATAAAATGAAACTAAGCTTGGATGGTAGGTTGATTTGGTTTAAAGTGTACAAACAGTCTGTCAAGTAATTGATTTGACCATTTAGAAAATGCACATTTTATTTTGGGAAAGTAGAAAATACATTTTCCTGGTTTTTAAAGAATGAAAAACAATATATAATAACATAAAAATATTTTTAAAATAAATAAAAAATATATTATATATTTTTACCATTAAAAATCGTTACACTGCTGGCCAAAATATTGATTACACACTCGATTTTGCTCATTTAGCCAATTTTTATGGCATCAGCAATTCAATAAAATTGCGAAATAATTCGTAAACAAAAAAATTAAAGTTATTTGTGCTGCATTTCTCTTTTTTTTATAACAAAATTGTTAAACTGTGTTAAAGTTAATAACGTGTAAACATAAATTAATGCATAGCTAGACTAAAAAAGTTTTTATACTCCTACAAAAAAGTGGATTAAGTGGAGTAAGAAAATAAAAAGACGAAGTTTAAATGCACTTTTAAATTTCAAATATATATTTTAACTTGAATTGATTTGATTGTAAGCTGAGCCTTGACCTTGACTTTCTCAGAGCTGGAGGCCAAACGCTTGACGCGTCATCCTCGACGATTTAGCCTGCCTCGTCTGCCCTGTCCGCGCATCCTGGTCATCTCCGTCCTGGTGCTCATCGCGCTCCTGATCTCCTTGATCTACCATGGCATTGTGATAGAGAGAATGGGTAAGTTGATTTTGAATATAAATGTATTTGTTAATTTTGATAAAAGTTCACTTAAATTTTAATATAAATAAATCTTTAATATGCTAAAATAGTTAATATCTTTTAGGTTTGATTTTTTTTAAATAAACTTTTTTATTTTCCATTCCTAAACTCGAGGACGGTTTTTTCAAAATGAATTTTTTTATTTTTATCAATAATTACAAAATTAACCTATATTTTTAATATAATTATATAATATATATCCTTCGGATCAGATTTATTATACTAACATCTTTTATTTTATTGAGGGTAATTTTTTAAAAATTGATTTGATGATTTTCATTAATAATTAAATAATCAACTTATATTTTTTAAATAATGTTGAAGTATATATTTTCTAGATTTGATCTTTTTCAACTTATAATCATTATTTTATTTTTTATTTTCTACGCATAGAATTGAGTATACACTTTAAAAACTTCTAAATTATCTTGATAAATTTTTACAGATCGCTTGAGACTTAAATTTATTATAAATAAAAGGGATATATAATATAGATTTGATTTTTTTAAATAAACGTTATTTATTTTCAATTCCTAAACTTGAGGATAATTTTTAAAAATGTATTTTTTGATTTTTATTAATAGTTACAAAATGAACTTAAATTTTTAATATAATGAAATAATGTATACATATGTATGTATGCTTCAGATCAGATTTTTTTATACTTTCATCTTTTATTTAAAATTTTCGATTATTAGGATAATTTTTGAAAAATTTATTTTTTGATTTTTATCAATAACTAAATGATCAACTTATATTTTTTAAATAATGTAAAAGTATATATCTTTTAGATTTGATCTTTTTCAACTCATACTTATTATTCTATTTTTATTTTCTACGCATAGAATTGAGTCTTAATTTTTAAAAACTTCTAAATTATCTCCATAAATTTTTCACAGATCGCAAAAGACTAAAATTTAACATAAATAAAATGGGATATATCTTTTAGATTTGATTTTTTAAAAAAACATAATTTATTTTCCATTCCTAAATTATAAGGTTTATTTTTAAAGAATTTGTTTTTTTATTATTATTAATACTTACAAAATGAACTTATATTTTTAGTATCTATAAGGAAATAATATATGTGCTTCAGATCAGATTTTTTTACACTTACATCTTTTATTTTTAGTTCTCGATCATGAAATAATTTTTTAAAAATTGTTTTGTTGAATTTTATCAATAATTAAATAATCAACTTGCATTTTTAAAACAATATAAAAGTATATATCTTCCATATTTGAACTTTTTAGACTCAAATTTAATTTTTGCCATTCCTAAAATTGAGTAGAAATTTTTAGAAACTTCTAAATGATCTCGATAAATTGTTCACAGATCGCTTGAGACAAATTATGGTGTTGAATGAGAAGCACGCTCTGAATCTGAATCTGCAGCCCGTCGATGAGGAAGAAGCCTTTGTGATTCGTCCGCAATCGCAACCGTTTCACATACCGCTAAAGAAGTCAAATCCTTTGCTCCTGGCAGACGCCAAGATGACCAAGAGTGAGGAGCACTCGCTGCGTCTGAAGCACCTGCGATTCAAGTTTCGCTTGAAGCAAAAGCTGCGATCAAGACAGAGACGAAGAAGGAGTATCCAGGAGCTGGATCTGATTGATCCGCTGCAGCTGGAGGCCAACATGCAGCAGTTGTACACCAAGCTGAGAAGCAAGCGGGCCAAGGAGGCGTTGATCAAGCTGGAGAACGATTATGTGCGCTGCAAGAAACAAAGTCAGGCGGATTGCATGAATGCCTTTATGCGCATGTATCAGATGGCCAACGAGATCAACGAGAAGCTGGGCAGGATGAGGGAGATGATCAAGGGACAACTCGACTCGAGCAGCCTGGAATCTCTGGACTTTGAGCCCTTTGTGCCGGCTAAGAAAACAACGCGAACAACTGATGGCCAAATGCCCGAGGTGACAACGCCTCTCACCAATGGCAGCATTCCCACTGGAAGTGGCAACTCCACAGACACCACTGACACCACGCTGAAGCCCATGCGAGTGAAGATAAAACCCGCCCAGATCAGTTGGATTATCGATGGCCATGGACACGACGAACAGGAGGCGTATATGGAGAATACACCACGAGTGCTGGCCACCACCGAGCACATCAATGTGACCACCACTGTAGCTACCACGGTGGAGAGCACCATAACCAGCACCATCAGCACCACCACTGACAGCAGCACCACCATTAATCCCCTGACAACGGAGCAACCTGATCTGGATGCCATTGCTGACAACATCACTTGGATCCTGGATCGCTTTGACAGGCCCAAGGAGATTGTGCACACCACGGTGGGTGTGGGCGTGGCTGGCAGAGTAAAAGAAGCAACCACTAAAGCCTCGGAGCAATCTACTATAGATATGGGGTACGTATTTTGAATGAATTTTATAAGAGTAACAAAAAATAATGAAAAAATGAAAATCGAAAAAAAGATTAAAATAGATTCTATATACGAATGTCGAAAAATATTACTCAGTGTACGGAAATTCGGAAGAAAAAATTAGGAATACAATATTAGGAATAGAGTTATTAGGAATTAAAAATGGCGAATACGATATTAGGAATATAGTTAATAAGAATCCAAAATTAGAAAGACAAAATTGGGAATACAAAAATTAGGGAAAGCCAAAATCAGAAATATTTTATTAAAAATCGAGCGACATTTGTCGAATCATTCTATAAACAAATCAGAGTCAAAATATTTTTAATGAAATTCGAATTTTACGAAATCATAAGTATTTTATTTAAAATTGCGGAATTGGTTCCATAGATTTTTTTTTATATCGACTTTTTCTTATTTTTGCCTTTCAAATATTTTATAAGAATAAAACAAATAATGTAGAAAAACAAGGAATTTAATTTAAAGAGTTGGAAAAATTAAAAAAGCAAAAATTAAAAAAAATTTTCGTATTTTTATAATTTTTGCCTTGCCGATTTTTTTTCTTATAAATTTATTTTACTAATTTACTCCTAATTTTAGTCCTATAATTTTTACATTCAATTAAAAGTTGTCTAGTTTTGTTTTTCCAATTTTCTGTTTACAAATTTTGATAATCTTTGAATTATTTTTCGAAATTTTTATAGGGAGTCGAATACAGAAGATAATGGTCGGGACATAAACAGTTCATCAGCAGCTGTGAAAACAGAGCCGACAACAGCTGCCATGGAACCACTGACAACCACAACAGGAGAAACTGAGAAAGAGACGCAAACAGCAGTGGAGAAGATGGAGGATCAAGTGTCTACACTCAGTCCAGTCACAACCAGCACAACCACTGCACCACACACCACACTCAGTCCCAGCACAACCACCGTGGAGACTGTCAACCACACGGTGCATCCCACCAAGCAGAAGCCACTGAAATACAGTTGGATTATTGATGGTGCTGAAGACAGCGGTGAATTGAGCACAACTCCAACAACAACAACAACCACACAGCAAAGCAGAGTCAATGTCAATGAAAGCACCACTGAAATTTCAAGCATCTCTGTGCATCCCTTGGACAATCCCAGCAGCAGGGAGAACATGTTGGAGAGTTTTGAGGAGCGAGAAGAGGAACAAAAGCCGAGTGCAATCACAACCACAACCACAACGACAACAGTTGCACCACAGCCGCAAACGACTCCATATGATGAGCAAGTGCATCCACCAATCAATGTGCTGCATGACAATGAAACCAACAGCAGCAGCAACAGCTCGAATCTCTACGATCGCGATCATTGGCTGCAACAATTCGAGCTGCAGGCTGCCAACGGCCAGGATGAACTGATCGACACCTTTGGCACCGAACTGGATGCCAAGAGTCTGGAGCAACTGGGTCCCAAACTGAATCCCGTCAATGGCAAGACTACAAATGGTAAGTGCAGCTCAATATTAATATTTTTGTAAGGGACAAGGGATAGAAATCTAAGAAATTTAATGAATTTATGTAGATGGAAGAATGGCTGCAAAACATGGAAAGTTTGAATAAGAAACAATTCAAAAATTTAAATAATTCAAGCTCATTAATATTAGGGAAAACTAGCTTTAATTTATTCAAATCTGATTGAATCTTCTTTTTAAATATAAATAATGGTATGTTGATTCCTCTTTGTCTGGAGTATTTTTAAAAATTACACAAAAATATTAATATTATTAATATTTAATTGTCTCATCTATGTTGTGTGAAAATTTCATCTTTCTACGCTTAGCCGTTTGGCCTACAAGTTGACTCTCAGTCAGTCAGTCAGAACAAAGAGTAGAAAAAACAAACATTCAATTTTAAAATGTATTCATAAAAATCTGTTAGCTTTTAAAAACATATCTTAAATAACATAGCCTTATATCACTAAAAATCTGACAAATTTTGATTAAATTTCTTTTAAATTTTATATTTTTCATAAATATTTTATATTTCTAAATAAAATGTTTGTTTTAGCGAGCTTTCTACTTGGTAGTTAGTGAGTTTTAGCTGACTTGAGGTCTGATAATGTCTATATGACAACTATATCCTTAAACAACAACACACAAAACACTGGCAGATCAATAGCGTTATGCTGACTTGACCAGCAATCCAAGCCTAATGTCATCTTAGAAACGCTAGAACCAGTTGAGAATTCTAAGTCGCAAAAGTGACAAAATAGCCGTCAAGCTGATCTAGCTTTAATTTTCTTACTTAATTTTGATAATTTTGGTTTTTTCATTTACTTGCCACTTTTATATTGCATTCATCCATTTTTATGTCTGAAATATTTTCTAAAATTCTTTATTATCTAATTGAACGGCTTTTTAGTTTTGTAATCATTTCAATTAATTTCAATCTTAAATTCTGGGAGATTACAAATAAAATTAAATTAAATTTTAACAAAATAAATTCTAACAATAAAATTAAACATACATTTTAAATTATTATTATCTAACATGAGACGCTAGAACCAGTTGAGAATTCTAAGTCGCAAAAGTGACAAAATAGCTATAAAGGGGATATAGCTTTAATTTTCTAACTCAATTATTTCAAATTTTGGTTTCTTCACTAATTTGTCACTTGTATCTTTCATTCATAAAGTTTGCTACGTCTAAAATTTTTAAATTTTTAAAATGCTAGGTTTCTAAATTTTTTATTTTCTAATTGTACGGCTTTTTAGTTTTTTGATTCTGATTCATTTCAATCTTAAATTCTGGGATTACAAATAAAATTTAACAAAATAAATTCTAACATTATTATAGACTAATATTATATAATAAATTAAATTTCAACAAAATAAATTCTAACATGATTTGTTAAAATTTAATTTTATTTGTTAAAATTTAATTAACCAATTAATCCCCACACGAATCCCTTGCAGCTGGCGATGCCCAACTCATCACGTTGTGCGCCCACATTGCGCGAAAGATGCGCATGAAGGCGGCCCTGGAGTCGTCCCATAATGGACTCGGAGCGGGAGTCGGGGACACGGAGACCTTCACCGCCTCGCCCAGCGTGCAGTTTACGAGTCGTGGACCCGGCGGATTTCCCGTGTCCGGCGAGACAATGAAGGCCTCGGCACAGTTCATGTTCAATCCGAACTTTGGCATGCCCAGCATTCCCGTGTGTTTCTACATGACGCCGGCCAACTTCCGGATGCCCATGTGGTCGCCGCAGCCCTCGTTTATGGGCATGCAGGGCGGACACTTTGGTGGCTCCTCCAACGCGGGTGGTGGTGGTGGTGGCGGCATCTTCTTTGTGCCACAGCAACAATTCGGACCCACGGGCAATTTCTTTGGCGGCTCAGCGGGCACAGCTGGAGGTGGGCAGAATCAGCTGCCCAACATCTTCTCGAAGAACGCGTCGCCCTCGAAGCAGGGCAATGGACAGCAGCAGGTGTACTGCACCTACATGAATCAGCAGCAGCAGAATCAGCAGCAGAATCAGCAACAGAATCAGAATCAGGCACAGAGTCAGGGTAATCTCTCGCCAGGTCAGAGTCAGTCTGGTTTCTCCAATGCCAACTTCAAGATGCGACACGATGCGAATCAAACCTCAAACGGCGCCCATCAAAGCCAGATCATCTATGCCTCCTACATGGATGCACCGCAGCAGATGCTGGAGCGGCACAGCTGCCCCGACGCGGATCAGGTGGCCTGCTTTGGCAAGAAGGAATGCATTGCCGCCGCCAACTGGTGCAACAATGTCGTCGACTGCTCCGACGGCAGCGATGAGTCCGCCTGCACCTGTGCCGATCGCCTGGACGAGGAGCGTCTCTGCGACGGCTACGAGGACTGTCCCATGGGCGAGGATGAGCTGGGCTGCTTTGGCTGCGAGTCCCTGGCCCATTCCTGCTACGCGAATGCCGAGGACTTTGCCCGGCACAATCGCTCCACGCTGTCCAGGTGCTACAGTCGCCTGGAGCGCTGCGACGGCTTCCGCAACTGCTTCAATGGACGCGACGAGCGGCAGTGCAACATGCTGGTCACGGATGTGGCACATCACATGGTAGGTTATTAATCATGGTCATTAGTAATTGGATTAGTTTTGCTTAAAAGGCGAACTAATGATTAAATTACGATTATTTGCGCCCAATTTTTTAATGATTACGATTACAAAATATCAGAAATAATCTAAAATTATTACAATTATTCAAAAATAATCAGAAATAATCAAAAATAATCAATTTTCTTTAACTATTATTATCCTTTTAAGTAGTCGGATTATTTTTGATAATTTTTTAGATTATTTCTGATTATTTTAGTTTTTTCAGGGACCGCAAATAATGATTATTGAAATTTTTCACATCAAAAATTTAATGAGTAGAATAAATATACAAAAAAATCACTGCGGACGGCAGTCCGCGCTAGTGACGAAAGCAGCACGAAGGGTGCAAAGGCGACTAGCATATA